>VZRR01005863.1:26891-93594 GCA_013398015.1 Oreocharis arfaki | reverse complement strand
TTTTTTGTAATTTAAGTTCCTATTTTTGGTTGTTGAAACTGCACTTGAGTGAGCAGAAAAATTGCCAAGCAAACTAATGGCTGTAAAAGCATAAACTGCATGTGTGGGCATCAATTACTGAGCCTCATTTTGATGAGGAGTTGTACAAAGAGTTTTAATACATTTTGTAAATAAAACTGTAAAGAAAAAAAATATTAAAGAGCTTGCTTCTCTTTTCTTCAGCAGAGAAAGCGTCCCTCCCTCCTGCTCTCCCTTCAGCGAATCTGGGGTGCTCCTCAGATATTTACCACAGAACCCTGGAAAGGTTTGGATTGGAAGGGACATTAAAGATCACCCAGTTCCAACAGCCCCAGCGTGGGCAGGAACATCTTTCTCTAGACCAGGTTGCTCAAAGCCTTGTCCCGCCAGTTTAGGGGCCTCCACACTGAACTGAGGACACTGCTGGGAAATGGGTATTTCTGGTTTGGCAACCTGCAAACCAACTGATTTTTTATTTTCTTGATGATGGAAGCTGGTTGATCCTGCAAGGTGCGAGGTGCAAGGAGCTCCCTTTGGGAAGCAGGGAAGGAGCAGGGGAGAAGCCTCAGGGCTCCAGCCAGGGTAGGAGATGCTCTGCCCTGCCCCTGCAACGGGCAGCAGCATGGGTAAATAAATTCCTTAAATGTTCACTAAACAGATGCATTTTCCTGCAATTCCCAACTTTTCAGCCATGCTTCTTTAAGGAAAAAAACCCTTCACCCAACATTGCAGCTAATCCCAACTCATTGAGTTTTCTTCATCCACAGTGTAGTTTTTCCAAGTCACCACAAACTATGAACCTTAGGAAGTAATCCTGGTATTAAACAGCTGGTGTGTGCCCAAACCACACCCCAGCAGACTCAGCCTCTGTGGGGATACCCCTGGCCACACCACCCTCATGGTCCTCATCAGGAACCAGCTCCCTGGGCTCCTTCCAGGGACCATTGAGGGTCACACTGCTGTTGGCACCCAGGGCCTGCTGGGGCTAAGCTGGAGCAGCACAAAGCTTCTCTTGGATGACTGGAGATGAAAAGACCAGCCTCTGAAAAACAAAAAAAAATCTCCTAGTGAAGGTCTTGGGCAGTAGCACTGCTGCAGGGCAGGTGGGCATGGACCTGGGTGGTTTGGTATCTGCTTGCCAAAACACACCCTGCAAGACAGGAGCTGCCTGGAGCGTCCCTGTGGCAGTGCCTCTGGCTGCAGGGGAAACAGGAAACATGTACTGGCAGCCACTGGTACCTTTCCCAGCTCAGCACCTGGTGCCTGGCAGTGGGTCCCAACCATGGGGCTGCTTAAGCCCAGCCCCAGTCCCTGTGGAGCTGCCACTGGTGCTCATTGTACATAAGTGCAGTGGGGTGCATGGGCTGAGCCCACCATGTGTCTTCAGCTGAGGCTTCAGCAACTGCAAATAAGCTCAGGAATAAGCAAGGACTAAATCAGAGCAGTAAAGAACAATTATTTGACCCTAAACCACCTTTCAAGGATGAAGGTTTCAGGTTGTCCTGGGTGTAAGCAGGGTGCTGTGCTGAGCACTCTGGGCTCCATGAGGGACCACCCTTCCCACAGGGCACAGGGAGGCCTCTCTGAAATGAGCCTATTTATGTGTAAAGTGCCCACACAATGAATGCAGGAAGGCATGGAAAAATATATTGTTCTGTCCTTCAGCTTTCATTTCATGCTCAACATCCAGGCCAAGGTGGGTGGGCTGCATTTTTCTAGAGAGCAGTCTCAAACCACTCCCTGCTGCCTGACAGCCACACACAGCCCCGCACCAGCCACGGGGGTGAGTTAGGCTCCCTTCTCCTGGCCCTGCCAAAATGTGTCTGCAAGCAGGTGTGCCCACTGAGCCCCAGCAAAAGGCCAGTGCCAGACTGATGCCAACCCTGCCCTGAGTGTGCAGTCACTGGAATGACAGAGTGCTGCCCCACCAGGGCTCACCAGGCACCAGATCCTGCACAGTGGATGTTAAGTTATGTGTCGGGTGAAACACGGCAATTAGGGTTGTGGTGAAGTGGCACAGCTGCACTCAGTGAGCTGGGAGAGCCTGGCCAGCTGGGATGTGGTGGGGGATGGCCTCACATAGGTCTGTGGCCACAGGGATGAGAGGCAGGAGAGGGCCTGGTCATCCCAGGCCTTGGCTGGGGCTGTCGGGAATCTGGAGCCTCCCTGGGCCACAAGTGCACTTTGGGCCAAAACCTGGACTTTGCTACACAGACTGCAGCAATGGCAGCAGGGAATGCTGGGCTCTAATGCATCCCAGCATGACCTTGTCTCTAGACTTCTGCAGGTGGGGAATAATATAAGGAAAAATTCAGAGTAATATATCAAATTCCAAGAGGCATCAGTAGGAGCAATAGGACGTCAACAGTGTTCAAGTTCGGGCCAAAAACCCAAACCAATAGCAGCCCCTCCCCATGGCACACCACACCTGACAACAAAATAAAGTAAATACTGTATCATTGTGGCATAGTTTCTCCTTCTGAGGTTTTGTGCAAAGCACTGCAACTTTTTCTTTTTTTTCAAAAATAATTATTCTTTATGGTTATTAAAATAATAATACGTCATGGATATTAAAATTAAATCACAAAATGTCTTTGGTGCCCATATTCATCATTTCAGTCTGGGAAATTGGCTCTATTTTGCAGGCAGTAATACATAAACAAGATCTGGATAATGACAGCTCTATTCAATTAACCTAAAGGATTTAAGTACAGAGATAATATTTGCATGGATATTATAAATTTCATAGTAGTATTTACTGAGAATGTAATACATCTGAAATTGGTATCAGGGAAGGCAGGGTCCCCAGGAGCAGCAGCACCCACAGCCCAACGTGCTGCTGAGCAGTGCTCAGTGGCCCCACAGCACTGGGGCTGCAGGAAGGGCCCAGGCTGGCATTACACCGTGGGACAACAATAACGGGGCCAGGGCACCCACTGCTGCATCTCTCCCAGGCCAGCAACCCCAAGCTGGAGCTTCAGCACCCCTCTTACATGTGCCCTATGGGAGGCAGGTTTGGCCAAACTCTGCCCATCAATATCCCGGTCCTGCTCAGACTCTGTGCTTGGGCTTTCTTGTCTTTATTTCACCAGTTAGCAGCATGGAAATTACAGAGACTGGTTTGTAATATGGCACCATCACTGCAACAGCATCAACAAAAAGGGTTTCCAGCTCCCCCTGGGGACAGGCATAGGCACTGGCAGCAGCTGCCCCACCAGGCAGGGGGCAGCCAGAGACCACATGATACCCAGAGAGGAGTCTGAGCATGGGAGCTGCTGTTGCAGTTTGTGGTGGCTGCCTGGGGTGGCATGGCAGGCACATGCAGGATGGCCAGAGAGCGTCTCTACCCACGCCCGGGTCAGTGCCCTGGTGCCCCAACCTTCCCTCTGAAGGCTGTCACTGCGCTGTCCCTGCTGGGGGAGCCAAAGGCCAGCTCTGGTTTTGTCTGCTCCTGNGGCGGTGCATGGGCGGAGTTGGGGCAGAGGGGCCAACAGGGAGAACCGGAAGGAGGGACCAGGACCAGGGCCAGGGCCGGGGGCAGGGAAAGCAGGACAATGTGAGAAGGGGAGACATATAAGGAAGGAAAGGGGTGGGGAAACACACTGCTTTTAGGGAGAGGAGATTGAAGCTTCTCGGCTACGTCAAGCTGCCATATGCACCTTACAGCCAGTGTAGCAGTGCAACTTCTGCCCTTCCCTGGTGCAGCTGGTAAAGCTCCCTGGAAGCAGCTGAGGTGCTGGTTTTGCTGGAAACCATGGCACTGGCTGACTGATGTGCTGGACAGCGATGCCTCCATGGGCCGACACCGAGGGCAGGATAATGAAACCTTGGTGCACACACCAAGTATTTATTTATTTTTCTATCATATTCTATCATTGAAGTGTTATGGCCCTAAATTATTTATGCCGTCGTGGTGTTTTTAGGATGACAGGACATCTTACAGCAGAGCAAGAGGACAAGATCCTACTCTGCAGCAACTTGCAATCAGATGAGAAGAAGCAGCTGTAGGAGCAGGGAAGATGCTGTGGGAAGTGGTGCAGCACAGAGCAGAGGAGAGTAAAGCCAAGGCAGAGCAGAGGCTTTCCAGCAGTGCATCATTTCCCACTGGTGAAGAGGCTGGTGTTGGCACCTCCAACAGAGCTGACACCCCAGGGTGAACTCAGGGCTGATTTGCAGATGAGGATCAAAACCAAGATGTGTGGTGGCACCAGGTCTGCCTCATCAGATGGTTATGGGGGATTCTGCCATCATCTGTTTTGTGGTTTCAGGTTTTTCTTACTTCTTTCTGATTTTGGGCAGAGAGGAGTTGAAGGCAGCAGTAGAAAACAAGGTAAGTCCAAAGAGAAATGGCCCAGAGGAAGGGCTGGAAAACTTGGCAGCGATTACTGACTTGCCCTCTCAGAGCGGGGACCTGCACAGGGCTCAGGAATGGGACTGAGCTGGTGGCTGGACCACAAAGGGTTAACAGGGGTGTATGCAAGCACCCCAGCCTTGAGGGTAAGGAGAGGGTAAGGCACCTAAAGCCTGTAAAAAATGCACAACACAAACCAAAGCCATGATGCTGGTAATGGCTGGTGCTTAAGATAATGTTTAGCACATAAATAAAATAATTGACCAATTAATGAGCATGTGGCAGATGCTTGCTATGCTGTAACAAGTAGGGAAGGGTATGATGTAACACCAGAAACTGATTAAATGAATACAGAAGCAGAGCAGAGTGTGGGAGAGCAGTGCCTGGGCCCTGGGCCAGCTGATGTGGGCAGGTTTGGGGGCAGGGCCAAAAGAGCAGGGAGAGGGGACAGGGGCTTGGTGCATACTGCAGGGACAGAGGGGGCATGAAGGGCGGGGGGGGAAAGGGGATAACTGTGGGATAGCTTATGTTCGCTTACCACCCAGAAAACCAAACATACTCTGGGCAGCATCACAAGAAGCATGGCCAGCAGGTCGAGGCAGATTATTGTGCTCTCTCTACTCTGCTCTTCTGAGATCCCACCGGGAGTGGTGTCCAGCTTTGGGGGCCACAACATTAGGGCATGGACCTGCTGAAGTGAGTCCAGGGGAGGCCACAAAGAAACTCAGAGGGCTGGAGCCCCTCCCCTCTGGAAACAGCCCCGGAGTTGGGGCTGTTCAGCCCGGAGAAAAGAAGGTTCTGGTGAAACCTCAGAGCACCTTCCAGTGTGTAAAGGGGCTACAGGAGAGCTGGAGGAGGACTTTTTACAAGGCATGGAGTGATAGGACAAGGGGGGATGGATTTAAACTGAAAGAGGGTAGGTTTTGATAGGATATTTGGGAAAAATCTTTCGCTGTGAAGGTGCTGAGGCACTGGCACAGATTGCTCAGAGAAGCTGTGGCTGCCCCATCCCTGGAAGCATTCAAGTCTCAGAGCAACATGCTCTAGCGGACGGCACCCCTACCACGACAGAGGGCTGGAACGAGGTGATCTTCAAGGTCCCATCCAACCCAAACCGTTCTGCATTTCTCTAACGCCAGGAAGCCACGGGTTCGGGAAAGGGGGCGGGTGGAAATCTCTGCGATGCCGTGCTCGGCGCAACACTGACATGCAGCGGCGGGGACGGGGGGAGCGCCGCTCTCTAAGACCGCCACGACCAGAGCCTTCGGCGGGCCCCGGCCCGAGGCGAGCGAGTCTGAACATCCTGCTTCCCCTGTTCGCTGGGGAAGCAGATTTTTAATATCATTCCAAGCCTTTCGACAAATATTGCATTTGAATTCCAAATATGGCCTGAGCAGGCTAATTGCCCAAAAAATCCTCCAAAATTAATGTAAGAGCCGTGGTTTGATATGAGGCAAGTAAATATAAATGGTGTTTATTTAATATTCCCCTGCCCTTTAAACAAGGGAAGTTTGCCAGTGTTGAGAGACACCACCTTATTATGAAATAGCTGAAGCTGTGACCTGTCACTGATGCTGCAGATTATACAGAGCAATTAGAACATCACATCAGACAGGGCTTAATTAATGGGTTCTGGGTACCAGGTTTTCCCCCAGGACCATGGGCCAGGACCACAGCAGGGCAGGGCTCCTCTCTGCTCTTCCCCACAATCCTCTCACATCATAAAAACATTTGGGTTGGGAAAGACTTAACATTGAGCTCAACCCTTAACCCATTGCTGCCATGATCACCACTAACCCACACATCTTTTGAACACCCCCAGGGATGGCGACTTCACCACTGCCCTGGGCAGCTCGTTCCAACGCCTGATCAACCTTTCTGTGCAGAAGTTTGCCCTAGTATCCAGTCTAAACCGCTCCTGGAGCAACTTGAGGCTTTCCTCTTGTCCTGTTGCTTGTTCCTGGGAGAGCAGACTGACCCCCACCAGGCAACAACTTCCTTCCAGAGAGATGTAGAAAGTAATTAGGTCCCCCCAAGCCTCATTTTTTTCCAGGCTGAACGTCCCAGCTCCCTCAGCTGTTTCTCCTCAGACCTGTGCTCCAGACCTTTCCCCAGGTCTGTTGCTGTTCTCTGGACAGGCTCCAGCACCTCAATGTCTTTCCTATCATGAGAGGCCCAGAGCTGGACACAGGATTTGAGGTGTGGCCTCACCAGCACAGGGGATGGTCACTGCCCTGGTCCTCTTGGCCACACTGTTGCTGGTGAAAGCCAGGATGTCCTTGGCCTTTTGGCCACCTGGGCATGAAGTCAAGCCAGGACAGGTATGTGCTTCCTCCAAGCTGAATTCTAAATTATTGTTTCAACTTCTCTGTCCGTGTCTAGATGACAGGTGGTCCCCTTGTTTTGGGAGATGACACTGTATTCAGAGAGCCCCACGCTGACCTCCTTCGCCCACCTTGGTGTGACAGCCCCGAGCTCGGGGGAGGCTGGTGGCTGCAGCCCCACCCAAAGCCTCACCTCATTCACACTCCAGTAAAGCCCAAGCACTAGAGTACCTTTGATAAAGGTGTTTCATTTTTAGACTGCCCTAATGAAGTAATTAAAAGGACCTGAGTATTTAGCTTAATTACTCTTCTTTTTAGTAATTTGTTCTCACCTCTAATTAGCTGGATAACTCTTACCTGATTCTCAAGTTGTCTGTGTCTTTCTTCCACTGCAGGGCCAGGGTTTGTAATCTTCTATGATTCAGTAATCAGAACAAAGCTAATCAGGAGAGTTTTACTGACCAAGTCTACAAGCACTACAACTTCTTAGTATGTAGTATTTCGAATACATGCAGCAAGACAACATGCCTCCATCCCAAATCCCAGATTACTGAAAGCATACAGCACCAGGGATACCCAACTTTTGATCAAAATTCCCTTTATATTGTATTAAAAAAAAAAAAACCCTCACTAAAACCCCAACAAACCAAAACCCCAAAATATTTAAGAGACAAGTCCCTGTGTTTAATAGTATTAATATTTGATACAAAACCGAGATTTTAATGGGATTTGGGCAAGGGACAAATGGCTCAAAAGAATGGTGTAAACCTGACTGAGTGCAGGAAGGCAAACCCTGAGCTCCTGGAAACCGCTGGAGAAGGGTGGCACATCTGTCACTTCACAGCAGGCACCACACTCTGTAACCAGCCCTTGGCATCCAAAAAGGGGCAAGTACAGAGGGCTCCTCAGCAAAAACAGGAACCCCCCCCCCCTCCCCCCAATTCCAACTAACATCCAATTTTCATAACAATCCATGAAAGTAATAAAGTGACCACACAGAGAATGATTTACGACCCATTGAGAAAACTATTGTTTATTTAGAAAAAAGGTTACACTGGTAGAATTTAGCAGATAAAAAAATTCTTTTTTTTTTTTTTTTAAAAACGTCATTGTGAAATTTTCAGACTAAAGTTCAGCAATACAAAGCTCCTGTAGCTGTAACTGAAACTTAATTTATTTCAGTTTTGAAGAGAGCATTTCCAATCAATCTAAAAACGACATGACAAACAAAAGGTGTGACGGGACAACTGAGCACAGGGTTAGGTTGGGATGGGACAGGGTTCATTCATTGTTTCTTTAAACAAGTCAACGTTATACACAATATACAAATAATCCCTAAGCATTGCATGAAAACAGTGCTCCCACTTAACTTCGTTTTTTTAGTTACCGATATTAAAAACAGGCCAGGTAATAAATAAAAACTGAGTTTAAATGAGGTAAATCCAAAAAGGTTCAATAACTGTTTATTTGTGGTTTTCAAACATCTAAAAGAATGCAATTTCAAATTGAAAGAATTACTAAACTCAGGCAGTATTTTCGACAAACTAAAGTGGAACTATGTACACATGAAACCTCATTTGCACTATGGCAACTGTTTGTTTGCAGCACATTGTGCTAAAATATGGAATAGGTAACACTTTCAGCCAGGTACTGAAAATAAATGTGTAAGAAACTAAGCAACAAGTTAAAAATACAGTAATGTACAACTTAACAATTAAGTCCTTAGCATGGGGAAATAAAGCAGAGAACTGAATAATTTAAGGAGATGCAGATGGGTCCTCTTCATTCACAATTTTCTGTGCAATCTATACTCTGGAAAATACACTTCTGGTCACAGCTGGATATCTTCCCATTTCAATGTCACCTGCAGCGAAGGTGTACATAATTAGAATCAGATGTTCAAACGAACACTGATCTCACAACTTCACATTTTATTCCATTCACAACTCAAAGAATGAGGGGCAAAATAAAACTATTTTTATCATTCCCTAACTCTACCTTATTCCACAGCAAGAACTACATTAATATGAGCGCTGCACTGTAAGTAGTGAAACGCTAATTTAAACATACAAATAGGAAACAAGCAGCCACTTGTGAAGATATAAACTCCTTTAGAGGTGCAACCCCCTCAAAATGTTACTATCTCTAAATTAGGCAAGAAATGAATGCAGTCAGACATTGTACATTAGGAAGAACAGTATCAAAGATTTAACAGGAGCACAGGATGAGATTCCACAACTGTGCTGCTAAACAAAGCACTTTTTCCTACTTCACGCACAGTGGGGTGCTGTCAGTGCTCCAGGCCAGATGCTCCAGCTTAGCCCCTTACACAGCTGGATGTGAATTCCATGGTACAACTGACATTTACCTGAGCACTTGTTACTTACAGTCAGCAGAACACAGTTGTACTTTTTAAACTATTTGAATGACAATCCTTACTTTATATCGAATCTCTAGTCAAGACAAAACTTCCTATTTTATTATTGAAGAAGCTGTAAGTGCTCAGTAATGAACTTCATCTACCAAGAGTGCCTTTTTTTCTTTGTTCCAAAGTAGCATTTAAAAGCATAGGGAAAAAACTGGGATCCCTCCACAGTGATCAGACAATAATGGCTATGAAGGACAGAGAGTCAAGAAAATTCCAGCAAATTCTTTCCAGAGAATGCTCATAATTTTCAGTTTAGAAACTATTCACAGATGTATCTTTCATTACTTCAACAAGATAAAAAGAAATAGTATTAAGAAGCAATAACCTGAACTCCCATCTTTTTCCCACCAAAAAGCACATTGTATCAGCACAAGCTTTGTTACCCAAGCCCCTTCATGTATGTGCCCTCAACTGCAGTGACTGAATGAGCCTGGACACCAAGTGGAACACAAGATCCTTTCTGAAATAAGCCCCCTTTGCTCTGAGGTCACAATCCATGAGCGGAGACTTCTCAGACATTCAAATTTTCTTTTTGTCTTTCTTTTTTTCCTTAAAATGTGAAGTTGTACACTGCCTTATGCATAAAGAGTAATAGCAGTCTGTGACTACAGTTGGATAGATCAGGTGAACTAATTTTAGTTCACTGGGACTCCTTCTTTCCCAAATAACTGAAAACAAAACATTTCAAAACTCTTAAAATGTCTCAATGCAGAGGAGAAAAAACTCCTACCCTCATACCCATAAAACAAATCTTAAGTGTCCACATAGTTGCATAGGTCTGAAAAAAACCCCACACCATTCAGAGCCTCATCAACTTCAAAGAACCACTGATTTTTCTAAAAGATCCAGTCTGAATAAGGGTTACTCAAAATACCCTAAAGTTTCTTTTCTTTCTTTAAATAGTACATGTTTCCATGCCAAAGTTTTCCTTTATCTTCTTCCTCCTCAGATGTGACCAGATAAAAGATTATGCAGACACACGGAGCTGACTAACTGCACTATGTAGCATCGTGGTTTAAAAGCTACTGCTTTTGTTGAAGTAAGAAGAGGATACAAGACCTGAGTTTGCAACATATTAGACAAAATATTGTTAAGTAACACATAGATTATCGAGACTGATGACTATCAGAACGACACAGATCCACCTCTGCTCTTGTATGGCAACTTTTCTTGGAAAAAGCAACAAAGATGCAACTCCACAAAACCCGGCTGATGTGTACATCCTTTGCCTCTTTTTCTTTCTCTCCCCCCAAAATCTGACCATCTATATAATCCCTGTGATGATGATGGGGAAATATTTTTCCCCTGGGGTAGTAATAAAAAATTACAAATAATAATATTAATAATATTTTTTTAAAAATAATAGTAATTAAAGGAAAAAAACAACCCAAACCCACGCATACCCATAAAAACCCCCAAAACTTCTTTTTCTTTCTCTCCCCCCAAAATCTGACCATCTATATAATCCCTGTGATGATGATGGGGAAATATTTTTCCCCTGGGGTAGTAATAAAAAATTACAAATAATAATATTAATAATATTTTTTTAAAAATAATAGTAATTAAAGGAAAAAAACAACCCAAACCCACGCATACCCATAAAAACCCCCAAAACTGAATCACAATCAGCCAAAAAAAATCCCCCCACAAAACAACCCAAAAAACCATAAAACACCACCCTGCCACCCTGGGAGACTTCAGGCTGTTTTGTCTGTATATCCTTTACCAGTCAGCAGGGCCCATGGGAGATATCAAATCAAACAAATTAAATAACAAACATTTTTACCTTGCATGAAAGAATCTTCATTATCTATGCTTGTCTGAAGATTTATGAGTAGATTCAGCATTAAGGGAAAAGATACATATTTTGCTACATATAATAAAGAGAAGCACATTTGCAGAAATTTTCTGAAATGTCAATGTTTAAAAGGATATTGTTTCTTTTCTTCTTTCCCCCCAGTACTGTCCCGTTTTTCTTTCTTCTCTGCTTTTTCTTTATCATGCCTTGATTCCTTTAAAAATACACATATGGGAAATAGCTTATTATGGTACCCATTGTACAGGATGTTTAGGAGGACTGTAATATTTAATATTATAACTGGACACAGCTAAAAAAAAAAAATTCAAAATGATAGTACTCAGCTTCTCTGATTTCCAAGATTATTTTATCTTTCTCTTCCAGTTCTCTGGTAAGTGCCAGCAGCAGAGCTGGAACTGGGAACTACTGTTTGGTGAATACAAACATAACTGCAACACACCTGCTTTCACCAAAAGAAGCTGTGCTGACACATGCATGTGGAAATCTGAATTACAGCCTAGTTTACATATAAATTAAGCCTACTTTCATGTGCTTGCTTACCAAAGCAGTCTGCAAATATTTTAGATTATTCAGAACCTAAAGTATAAGTTAAGAATTTTCCTGGCTATTGCCAAAATGAACTAGTTCTCCAAACTATCCTGCTTTTGCCAGGAGTGACTACTGAGATATTTAAAGCCACAAGATACCAGAAGTTTCAGAAGCATTTTCTTAACACATTCACAGCATATATTTTTAATTTAGGCTATTAATCAGCAAAAAATTTCAGGAAAAAAAACCCAGCTTGTTCTGTCAGCAACAAAAACAAATCAAGAAGAGAACAGCTTATTTTACCTTTTTGCTACCAGAGGAGCTCTTCTCCATCTTTTCTGCCTTGATTGAATCACCCTTCTCTTTTCCCGAAGATTTTGATTTATTTTTCTCCTTCTCTTTTTCATTTAAGCGAGGGGAATCAGAAGGACTTTCGCTTTTGCTATGTTTTGAAGAACCAGCTAAAAACAGAACAGAAAGTTGTAATTCACAACAAGTAAAAGCCTGACAAACACGTGCACAAGAAGTAAAATACGTACTCGTGCCATTTTCCTCTTTGCGTCGTTTAGTTGAATCCTGCGGTACCTCTCGGTCACTGTTCGAATGATCCTGGCACCAAACACAATTATGCAGATGTTAGCAGACTAAAACATACTCCTGAAGTAGCACCTGCTTGTATTCTTATTTTGGAGAACTAGTTTTTGGATACTTAGGACATAATTGAGGTGTTACATTTCGTGTGAAGTTGCTGGAGATCGGTTTGCAGGGTGAAGATGTTTGAACGCATTACTGCAAACTCACCTTAAAGAGTAACAGAACAAAAAAGCCACCCCTGATATAGATCACTTCTGCTCAGACGTGTTGTACAGCCAATTATTACCTCAAGGGCTTGGAATAAAAAGCTTTCCGAGCATATACCAACTGTCTAAACCAGTTCGTTAAAAATGTCACCAACCCTTTTTCGATCTTTCCTGTCCTTTTCATCTTTCTTCTCTCTCTCTCTGGATCTTTCCCTCGACTTGTCCAAATCTTTCTTCTCCACTTCTCTCTCCTTACTCTTGGACAGTGTTGGAGTAGTGTGGTTTACGTAGTGCTGTTAAATTAAGGCAACATCACCAAATATTAATATGTACTCCTAGATGTGTAAACAAAAAGAAGTCTTACTCTAATATATCAGATCTAGCTCAAATATTCAACATAAATACTTTATTAGCAAAACAAAGAGTGATTGAAGACACGTTCAAACTCGTCATCTATAATTTAACCTACAGCTTATTTACTCAACACTGGAAATTCAAGATTTTCTCTTAACTGAAACATTCATATTAAATACACACAGCACTGTTCACCAGGACTGTTGGATGCATGAACACAAATCAGACACAGGGGCTACAGAAACAGGATATGAAGGTTAACAGACTCAGTTAACTCCTGCCTGGAACAAATGAAAGGAATCAGCTGCTTAAACAAGCTAGAATTTATTCTTAAAGAATAATCTTTATCAACGAAGTATTTAAGACAATACTTTGAATAATGTGTCTCTTAATCTAATTTCTAACCTTCAAATAGGAAAAACAACTGAACACAGAATTGCTTTTTTTCTGTAATGTGTTCTAGATTGTTATTCCACTATCTCTTTTAAACAATTCTGGTAAGCTCCATAAAAAAAGCAGCACATGTGTTATATAAAAATGGATACAGTAACTATATCTTTCTTTTTAAATACAATTATATAGCTAGATCTAAGAAATATTAAGAGCACATTTTAAATTAAAACCACTTCCCTTGGTATTTAAGTTATACCAGCACAGAGATTTAAATCAGTATACTTCAATCCTTCCCCAGTTCTGTAAGTTAACACTTTTATTTGGGGACAAAAATATCTTTATTAAAATGTTCTCTGTATTTCTTTTTAGAGAGACACCTTACTTAAAAGGACACCAACAAAAAAGGTAAGTGGAAGATTAGTTCAAAACAATCAAGATATCACTTGAACCAAACCAATTAGTGTTTCAAACAACTTTCAGAATTAAATTAATCCTGTCCTTCTCCAGTTTCAGTAAACATTTACCAAAACCTGATGTTAGTGATCCTATTTTAAAAGTCACACTGATAAAACTTAGGTCTCTTTCCTTTTATTATTGCACTAGAATTTTATTATTCTACAACAGAGACTGAACCTTCAATACTTCTTTCACTAGATATTTCTTTTTGCTCTTTTCCCTCACTCCTCTTCTCTTACTCCATTCTACAATGCCATTCCACAAGCAAATTTATCCCTGCTCTCTCCTTTGCTGACGACATGCAAATATGTTTTCTCTACACAGCCCCATTCAGTTGTCACCTAGAGCTGCTTTCCACAGGAGACAGCAAACTCTGCTTTCTCCTATTCCATTTCTTGTGTTCCCATGGCTGTTCACAACAGATTCTGCTGGTCCTCTACCATTCCAATGCAGGACTTTGGAAAATTGCATCCATCCTCCCTTACACCTTTACCAGAAAGACTTTAACAACTTGCTTCTAGAAATGCTGCCAACTGACGCCACATTAAATTTTGGGTGCTTCCGTCTGGTTTGTAACTTGGACAAACACTGAAGAAAGAAAAAAAAAAAAACCCTAGCTCAAGTCTGGCATCATTTATCTTACAACCTGCAGTGTAAACCAGTATTTCCACTGTCTGGCTCCAGAAACTGAGCCAAGCCAGGAATAAAGAAAGTGTGTAAGCAGACAGCTCCACTAGACTTTTAACTTTCAGTGGAAGCTGAACTCATAAATCTTACAGGCTTCTCAAGGTCCCATCCCTTCCCTTCCCCAAACAAGTACATGGAAGTAAAGAAGAACATTTAACTTGTCTTACACCATGTACAGGGAACATTGTCATGAAGTGCTTTAAGTCTGTTAGAACGGCACTGAAGAGTGAAGATTAGTTCATTAAGTGAGAAAGATTAGAAAATAGCATTTAGAAAAGGAAGGAACGGGTTGGACACCCCCCCACCCCCAAACACTTAAAGAATAAATCCATTAAGAGGTCACACAACTGCAATACGCTTCCAGCTAAGTCTACACAAACACATTATAGTTAATGCTAAAACATAACTTTTCAAATTAACTAGAAAAATAAAGCTGTTTGCTGATAATTTAATTACAAATAGCTCCGCTGCCTGCTTAATTAAATCTATGTGCTAATAAGTAAAATAAGTATTTTTAAATAAAACTTTAGCTTAAGTAATGAAAACATAAGCAAATTTTCAATTAACTAGCTGAATCTTGACTCATACAGCAAGGAAGGGAAAAGCGAAATTTTACAGATTCCCATATATCACCCTTCAGGCAGAGGTGAGCTCAAGACAAATACTATAGTTTTCTAATAAAAAAAAAATTAAATATACAAGTTACGATGATGATAATTTATAAGAGTATCTGGATTCAATCTACAGACACTGTAATTTCATCAATGGTAAGATTAAAGGATGTTTCCCATATACACTATCCCTATAAGCAGATACAGTTGGTCTTGGAAAGATTCAATTAAAAAAAAATCCATCAGCAAGTGTCCATTACAGAATCACAGCTATTTTGATTTAAAACATACAAAGTGCTCTGAACACTTTGTACAAGATAGCTACAACTAAAACAACAGTGTAAATACAGAATAGAAAATGGAAATCCGTAACACATTCTTAAAATAAGTGAATATAAGCAATCCTAGGTAAACCCAAAAAGTATCCAAAAAGACCAAATGGGCAGCATTTTCCAAGTGATAAGCCTTTGTGCAGTTCAGTTACACACTTGGAATTGATGGTGTAACCAGACTTTACCAGCAGCTTTAGAAGATTTGATCCAATTCCTATCAGTCACATCCCCTGATGTATCAGCGGGAGTGCAGCGGTTATGACTGTTTCTGTACAACAGTTACAATGCGCTTGAGTTTTAAAAAAACAACAATATAGTAACAGAATCTGTCTAAAATACAACATTCCAAGTGTTTGTTAGGCCACACCCAGAACAGTGTTCAGTTTTGGTCCGTGCTATACAGAAAGATTTGGACAGGCTGGAGATGGTCCAGAGAAGGGCAACAAAAAAGGCTGATCCAAGGCTTGGGAAGCCTGACACGAGAGGGAAGGCAGGGAGAACAGGGTTTGCTCAGCCATGAGAAGAGGAGGCTTAGGGGAGATCTTATCACCATGTCCCAGTATTTAAAGGATGGCTACCAAGGGAGACGCCCTTTTAACAAGGAGTCACATGGGAAAATAATGGGTAATGGATACAAGTTACTCATGGGACAATTCCACTTGGACACAAGAGGAAACGCTTCACACCAAGAACAATCAGCCACTGGAGCATCTCCTCAGGGAAGTGACAGATTCCCCACTATTGGACACGTATAAGATCTGGCTGGACAGGGTGCTGGGCCATCTTGCCTACAACATGTTTTTGCCAAGACAGGCAGGACCAGCTGATCCTTGAGGTCCCATCCAATGTGGGATTCTATGAACTCCTGAGAGCATTCTTTAGTATCCCTTCTCCAAAGATAATGAAGTTAAAGTGCATTTACAGGAAGCAAATACACGAAGATGATAATTCAGGAGGTTGTCTGTGATGCTTAGAAACACAATACTACAGTACTAGAACATTAATACAGTTGTAAGGGGAAAGAGTATCAATATTCCAGAGATGTCTCAAATATTCTTTGTTTTAGCCAACAACTGTTCTTTAATTGGTATATTCAATATCCCTCAAACAATTCTAAGAACTATTTCAGCTACTCTATTAGCTTTTCAGTCAAATGAACAGCTTAATCATAAGGACATTTTGTGTATTCACCAGTTTTAGAAGGGAATGGACGAGACACTGACATATTCCATCTCTTCAAAATATTAAAAGGTAAATTCAGGGGATTTTTGTTATGTTGCTTCTACATTACCAATCGTCTCTCCTGTACAGAGGATTTACACACCAGGACAAAAAACCCCATCCCTCTGTTACTATGCCAGTATTTACAGAAATGGAATTGGAATTTTCTGATGGGAGTTTGCCACAAGAGAAAGAGTTAGCTTCTCTCTGCAACAAAACATGAAAATAAACTTGGCTGGTTTCTAAAAGATTCAAACCTTTGCTGAAGAGTCCTTGAGTTCGTTGAGGTTGTCCTGTAGAAAATGAATGGAGATGACACGTGAGCTGGAATAGTTCTCAGAAACCAGAAGGACTTTGGGAAGCACGGCCGTACCCTCGAAACAAAAAACAGCTACTCCTTCTGGAATAAAGCTTATGTTAATACTGTACTCTGAATAAAGGTAGGAACTGAAATACTTCTTAAAAAGAAAGAAGGGGGGGGAAAGACAGTTATTATCTATTCTCTAGACTCCACTATTAAAATAAACTACAAAGTAAGTCTATATCTAATTCTTCCTGGAACAGTGAAAACATGCTCTCCTGCCTAGACAAAAATAAAAATAAAAAGTAGTCTTAACTCTAAATATAGCTGAACAAGAGGTGAAACAGGTTTAAAATACTTTTAAACCAGTATCTTCTCCACTTTCAGTTAAATGTGGTAGAAGTCACTCTAGAATGACCTTGTGCTGCCATTTATAAAAAACTTTATCATTACAAGTAGCTATCACTGTCATCTGTTTCCTCAAAACTAGTAAAAGCTATCTGAATTCTCCAAAATTAAGTTAAATCTTTCAAGTAAATCTTACATAGAAAAAGATGTACACTGAAAAAACAGAAAAAAAAGGAGAGCCTGTTCTAAAGTTGGTAAGATGGTGAAGTTTAAAGACCCACATAATCCATCACAGTGCTCTTGATGAAGTATTAGTAACTTACAGTTTTAAATGTTCAACGTACTGCAAATTCAAAGATTCCATGAACATAGATGGTTTAGAAATAATATAAATATGGAGCAAGGAATGGCTACCCTGAGTCTTCAAGTAGGCTACGCCCATGGTTTTGTGCTGCGCTCGAGTGCTTGGGGTTTCTCTTTGCTGGGTAGGAGGCTTGGTGGCCACATCTGGTTTTATCGTAACGCAGGGCTCAACATGGTGGGAACCCATTGGAAATAAACAAACCTCGAAGGGAAGGTACAACAGAAGCTGCATGCTCACTGAATATACACAACTACAGGAGAACTGATCACCAAGGAGACTTTAAAATGGAACTCCTTTCAAGACTCCTCCTTAGAAGGCACATATCGGTATGATGCTCATCAAGAAGCCTGATGAATTCAGAGGTATCGTACATCCCGTATCATCCAGGAATCTTCAGTGCTATAGATTCTTCAAAGAAGTGCAGAAAAATATGCTCCACTCTGTTGCAAAGACTCATTTGCTTGTAGCTACCATTGCACTCCAAAAAAACTGACTGCTTAAAGCAATGAGGCACTTCTGTGTAAAAATTCTCTTGAAATTTCCAAACACTATTTTACAAAATTTGTGCTAGGTCCTTGAAGCATTATTTTGGTTAATTAAAAAATATTTTTATAGAAAAAAAGACAGTCCGCCAATAAAGAAAAGGAATGCATTTTCTAATGCAACATAAAACCTCCAGTGGTTCCAGTGTATACTTGGCACAAAACTTGAAGGAAGTCGAATACTGGCATCCCAAACTCGTGAGCCTAACATGGGTGCTGCCTTCCTCAGGCTATACTAACCTTTACAGTTGAGGAATGTGATGGAGAAGAATGTGTATCAACTTTGCGGCGTTTTTGTTCTGAGGAAAGAACAGAACAGTGGCATTATTAAAACACAGTTCAAAGAGAAGAATCAAATAATATCACTTTCTTAAGTACCGACGTAATTGAAGCTAGATTTCTTACCACTATGTGAATTCTGTTTTCCCTAAGCCATCTAGAGTTAGCAGCATGCTTTGAGCATCTTTAAGAAAGTTTGCAGCGAAAGTGCACAAACTGATGCAAAATTATGCTCACTCCAAACTTCAATTTTATGGAAGTCAGTATCAGAACTTTAGAATTGCTATGAAGACCCTGAACAGGTGAAACCTATGAAAAGCATCACCGCCCTCCTTTACGTGGTTTGCCTTAAGTAGCACAAATATAAAACTCAACATCAGCCTCAGATAATGACTTCAGGATTTGCTAACCCTTACTAGAAGAAGGGACTGATAAAGCTTCCTGCATCCTTCTTAAGGATGCAAAGGCCTATATCTTTCACTTTCCCTGTTTTCTTCCAATTCAAAGGTTGTCATGAAGCTCTCAGAGTACACACAAAGTTTTTGCATTACACTTTTGCTAAACTTGCAAGGTCAAAGTTATACTAAAACATTTTAATAAAAGACCATTCAGATTTACAGTAAAAAAATGACAGGCTTTGTGAGAACAAGCATTCACTGGAGATGTGTGAAGTTCACACATTCACATAGTTTGCCTTTAGGAGTTATTCCGACCACCTCCTTTAGATATTCACTGTATTGAAAAGCCAGTGCCAAAACCTTACTTACTATGCAGGGATTCTCTCTCAACTTCTCTAGCATTTTTTGACATTCAGTGATTTTCAAGTGACATATTCTGTTTTTCTAGACAAGAACAGAAACTAAATATTCAAACTTACCCCTTTCAGATTCTGATGTTTCTGATCGGGGAACAGGTGACTTCAAGGACCCAGCTACTGGCACCTTTTCTCCTCCTTTAGCATTTTCCTTGGATTTCATTTCCTTCGCTAGATCTCTTTCTCTGGATGGCTCCTTTTCTCTCTCCTTTTCTGCAGCTGACTTTGACTCAATGATGGTAACAACCGTCTTGGACTTTTCTTCTTTTGAAGCTTTTTCTTCTTTCTTCACTTTCTCCTTCTCTTTGTCAGATTTTGGCGTTTTCTCCTTGATCTCTCTTGCCTTCTCATCTTTGTTTGCCCGTTCTTCCTTCGGTTTATCTTTCCCATCTTTCCCAAGTGCCTTCATCTCCGGAGTGGCAGCTGGAGTCTTATCTTTTTTTTCTTTATCTTTTTCCTTCCCGCTTTTTTCTTTATCATCTTTCTCTTTAATAATTTTGCTGCATCAAAAATAAAAAGGCCAGTTAGCACAGATACAAAACACAGCTGTAGCTTTATCACAGCAGTTTTACTTCTCAATGTTTGATAGAATTTCCTAGAGCAGTCACTGTAAGATTTCAGATTTGCTGTTTATTTATCAGAACAGCAACAAGCAAATGTTCTCATTTATCTTATTTAGCTAAAATGAGATGCATTTAACAGCATCAGAGCAGTAAAACTGTATATTTTGAAAGAAATAATGTCATTTATTAAACTTTAAAGAAATGGAAACTATTCATACAGAACCCAGAAGTAAAAATAAAGGGCAGGTCGTTTCAAGTGTATTTCTGTGGCATGGAAGGAAGAAAATTAACTATTCTTACACATTCTCTTTCTCACCTATTAGATGCACTGTTTCCATTGCTTGTTGTCACCTTCGGTGCAGCATTGACAGTTTTATTAATAACCTTCACCACACCCTGAGACTTCTCCTTTAGTTTATCTGCTGTAAAAAAAAAAAACAACAGCTCTATTTCAACAAGTTACTATATATCCTATTGGTTAAAATACAAGTAGCTGAGCATATTCATGTAAGGTTATGCGTAGCTAACTAAAATAGGCAGCAGAACACCCTCTCCAAAAACCAGAAATAAAGAACATGCACTGATCCTATTTAGTATCACATTCACACTTTTTCTTTTTAGCTTAATGAGGCAAATTTTGAGAGAAGCCCATAATGTCAGAAGAATTCTACTAAAAAATAAACATATAATAATCATAAGTGTGTTTACCAGTCTCCTCAGTAGTTCCCTCTTCCAGTCTAACTGTATTTATTGTGAGAGGTGTAGGCATCCCAGCACCACCTGGCCCATTTTGTACTGTTGCAGGTACAGCATTCCTGGCAGGTGGGTCTTTGTGGTGAAATTCATTTTCAGGTATCATGAAAGGCTTCCTACTTTTCAACTGTCCAGAATAGCTGCAAGTCGCACAGATTGTTAAATATGCACAAACATAAAGCAAAACATGGGTTGAATCTTAAATGTGGATCTAATCTAACAGTTCATCTGTTATTTATTTCACAGTTTTTCCTAACTGATACGCAGTTTCTTCCCCCTTTATTGATGAGCTCAAAAGAAAAAGAAAAACAAACAAACCCACTAGACACAGAAGCAGCCCTACTTCCACATTCTCTTCCTCACCACCACACACACACACCCCCACATACACCCCCTGCCAAACACACAGAACAAACTGACAAAACTCCAAACCCTTAGGGAAACCTGAACTGCCCCTCAAGCATATGAAGATGGTTCCACATTCACCACAGGAAGATGTAACAGGTAACTAAGCATTTTAGAATCACATACACTTCCAATATCTAACCAGTCTTGCAGCAATTGCCCTTGGCTTTCTTCCTTTCACTATCCCTCCTACCTCCTTGCTGCTACATTATTTCTCTAAAATTAAGCTATGCTCTTGTGAGTAGAAATCTTTACTATTTTAAGTGTTTTACTAGAGTCTTGTAAAGGAAATTAGTGATCATCCAGCACAAAATGCATGTTTTCATTCACACTGCCAGCACCGAGATGCAGGATAGCGAAATCTTCTGTGATAAGGTAAAAATCAAATGTTAGGACTGTAACAGTTCCGAGTCTTTAGATGCCTTTCATGATCCACTTTTAACCACTTTCTTAAATAAGTTGTTGTTACCCCATAGCCAATGCATATAGATCAGGTCTCTTCTCTTTCTCTTCCTGACAGATCTTGTGTACTCTTCTTTCCAGGGCTTGACCCAGGTTCAGCACTTTTGGATACCATGGAAGGATTTTGGTCAGCACGATCAGGATGTTTCTGATATGTGTATATTCACCTGTTTCCAGGCAGTGCACAGAAGCCTAAAACATAAATTAAATCTCATGCAGTTGGGTTTTTTTTTTTAAAGCATTCAAAAACGTAAGGTTTTCGGCATCTTGATTTACCTTAGTTAATTTATAGTGCCATTTGTGTACCACGTGTCTAAAATTCTCATAATCCAATTGATCAGCCTTATTTCCACCATCAAATCCAGTTGCTCGTAATATAGTTAGGAAGCCTGGATAGTTGCCACATTCCTACATGCACATCAAAGATTAGGAAAAAGTTATTTTTCAGGAAACAAAACTCGTAATTCTAAATTCTAAGCTCTAAAGAATGAGACAATTGAACTTTACAAGACTCACATATTTTTTTTTAAAGTTAATTTATGCTGAAATTTTAGTTGTGGGTGAAAGAAAAGATTATTCATAATTTAACTAGCTTGTGCAAGGAGTATTAGGAGAGTTTCCATTTGCTCCCTAAATTAGCTTTGAGGGAAGCTACGTGAAAATCAGAAATGGAAAGGGTTTTTTTAGCAAACATATTTTTTGACACCATAAAAAATTACTTCTATCAAAGCTACATGAATTACAGTAAAATGTAAGTCAATTCTATGATTATGCCATCAGAAAAATCCAATCACACTGTTTTTTAAATCTAACAGTTTCACTAAATCCATTTTTACTGTGCCAAATTACACAAATGGTTAGTACATATTCTAATGAGCAAACTCATTTTACTAATTTCCTATACCTTTTCATATATGACTCTGTCACTGTGCCATCTGGTCACAGTCTCCAGCATACAGCATAAAAATCTGCCATATCTACTGGCTTCATTTTCCGTGCAACTTGCAACTGTATATATAATATCAGAGAAAACCTGCGAATAGAGCAAGAAAACATTACTACGATCTTACTGAATTACAAATGCAAAAGACCTAACAAAAACTATAAATTTCTCTCAGCTAAACCACCATTAAGCTGGTTTCTAAATGGAACAGAGATTGCTTATAAAATATTGTTTGCTTCCCAACTGGTGGGCCTTCACACTTAGCCCAGAATCCAAGTATCCCATGTATCCAACTGCATACAGTTGCTGCTGACACACTGTCAGATAGTTCAAGTGTCTTCATTGACATAACTGTTTTATTTTCAAACTAATAATGATTAGAGCTGGTAGAAGTAAACATCTAGCCAAGCTGATGCAAAGAAGTTTTTTTTCCTGGCCCACGCAGGTCCATCAGATAGGGCTACTTGAGTAGAAATGCTCTCTTGGACACATGAAATCAGAGCAGATGCAATGACACAAACCAGCCCATTGTCTGTGGCACCATTTGCCAGGGTCAGAAGGGTCCCAAGGATATTGGGGGGACAGGCATAAGAAAATTGGTTCCACTGCAGAAGAGCACACACAACTAAAATAGGAGGATTAGAGCAGGCCATGGAAATGCATATTACTTTAAGGTTACAAAACCTGAAAGCAACTTCTACGACAGCTAACAACTTTGCTCTGAAACTCCAGACTCATTCTGGTAAAACACAAACAACATTTCTTGAAAACGAACCCCAGAAGCTTTAAGAAATCTTTGCTTCTAAGATCTGAAGTACAAAAGTGAACTTCTGATTGTTACAGATTCTAGAATGAAACATAAGTAACGATCTTGTTTACTTCTTTTGGGAGGCAGGGGAGACACTAGTTTGGCATGTTCATAGTGGTAATGATGTACACACACAGAGTTGTAGCTACTTACTCGGTCATAGCAGAGAAGTGTGGAGAAGTTGGGTGTTTTCTGCTGATGCACCAGTTCAACGAAGTGAGCACAGTAAACTGCATCAATTGCCGAAAAAATGCATCGAGGAAATATACACAACTGTAAAAATTTGGTGATAGTCTCATTTTTGGTAGATTCTTCAAAAAAGTAAGTTGAGAGGGGAAAAAAGAAAAGAAAAATAGAGTGAATTAATGGTTTATCATTCAACCACTCTCTTCCCAAGGAGTTCAGTATGACACATCCATACTTTGGTGTTTGTACATTTGGCCACTTGTATTTCAGACATATCTTTGGCATTGATCAGAAGAGTCAATGTAAGTGCAACTGTTTGAGGGTGGGGATAGAATAGCAGGGTGGATGTAGCAAATGTTTATTTCTTACTGGCAAAACTCTTCTTTCACACAACGGGGCTAAAAACAGGTTCTGGGAAAGCATCAGTAAACTTCTCCAACTGCTCAAACTGTGCACATCAGCAAAGCAAACACTACCTGCTATTTCCCTAGAACACTTTCTTTCATCTTTCCAGATGGGGCTGACTTTCAGCTTGGTTTCCTTAGAAACCGAAGAACATGCTGTCTCTATACAATCCATTAATAATCCTTTTTCCAATTAATCACTTAGACGAATTTAAAGAGGAACAGTCTTTACTGTTCAAAATACACACACATTTTGTGAAAGTTTCATTCTACCACTGAGTGAAAGACTGCACTGTATCAAGTTCCAAAGTTACCTGTTTCTGTTTGACCAACCACAGGTTGGTAAACTCAACAGCCAAACTGGTCCCATGGCAACAAGGCACATAAAAACAAGCTGAGAGTAACGTACAGCACGAAAGCAAGGTGAGAGGAAAGTACAGAACTAAAGAATGCAAGTGGACGCCTTCAAAGGAAGAACAGTCATGATCCTCATGAGGGCCAGTGGTGGTTTTGCACAGGCCACAAGTCATAATACCCAGGGTTTACTTGCTTCAATTCTGTGATGCTCATGGAACAAAGCTTGTTCAAGAAAGGACTGTCAGCTTTTACTTAATTAAAAACTTTACGTTGACTTTGTTTAATTTTAGTGTCTACCCCCCAAAGGTTATAACAAACATTTGATACTTAAAAAGAAGAAACAAAAAAATCTATCAAGAGAATTACAGTTCATAGGACAATCAAGTCCTATGAAGCAACTATCAAGTTGCTTCAGAAGTGTATAAACAAAGCAAGTAAACAGCCAGTCAGAATACGGAGATTGCTAAAGATACCAGGCTACCTACTCTGCCAAAAATTAACCTGCTCTCAAGGGTACAAACACTCCATCAAAAGTTTGTGGACAGGAAGCCAGTCTTAAAAAAATAAATATCTATAATTTAAAAAACAATAGTAAAACCTACTACTACAGTGGATGTGCTGTTCAATTTCCTCATATAGTACAATCACAGATTATTTCTTTCAATGGGCAAACTCCTGAAATAGTCAGCTTGCCTCTGGATGCAATGCTGGGAAATTTCCTTCAGCTGAAACCCAAGCACAAGAGCCAACAATAAGCTACTCCCAGTATCCCACCAAGAGTTCCATGCTTATCTACAGATCATACCTATGCAAACTATTTTCTACACGCTTTTGGGTGCTTCTTTAAGTAGATAAATTTACCAAGTCACCTCTACACCAAGCTTTAATCAGACAGTAATTTTTCAACCAGAAATTTCTTCTAGTTCATTCGCTGTCCACACCAGTACATTAAATATTTATAGGGAATAACTTCTCTTGATATAATTGTCAGTGTTTCTTCATTAAACCAGTTGGATGGATCTTACATGAGTTGGACAACAAAACTCTTTTCCACTGGATTATGCTAGGCTTCTTGGGACAGACGAACTACTACTTCCAGTTACAAACTCAAAGTTCATCCAGAGAAGAAAACTGACTAGAGAAAAACATTTCAGATTAACCATACCAGCAGAGTTCACAAGCAACATGAAACATTACAGAGGTTTTGCAGGTAAAAAAACCTTGGTTCTGCTTGCTGCATAGCTGCCATATGAAACACAGGCATGCTGTTTCACTGCATGGGGCTGTTAGGCTGGCATAACACTTACCTTGTCATTGGAACAGGGTTTATGCCACCACCCAAACCCTGGCACATTGCTCCTAATCACAGGACTCAAAGTAAGTTAACTCAAACCAATCATTGAGACTTTACATGCCTATTTTTCGTCCTGTAGCAACTATACTAACTTAGCAGCATTCTAACTGCAGTTAGCAAGTATAAGCTGGCTTGCAATTACAAATTTCCACTGAATTAGTCAATCTCTAACTTACTTTCTAAATCAGGGCAAAAATTTAAAAGGTCTTCACATCGCAAGAAACAAAAAACTTCTCTATGAGAACCAACTACTCAGCATTTGCAAAGACACATTACATTCTAACTAAAAATCTACCTTGCTAACAGACTTCAACACATAAAGAGATCAAATTTTGAAATCAACATTAGGATCATTAGTGCAAGGAAGTTCTGGAGACAGTGACAACTACAGTAACACCCACAGCATTTCCCCTAGACACACTTACTTGCCAGAAGCCAGTTATCTTTCTCTAGTTTCAGTCTCTGTAGAACCCTCTGCACATGCTCCAATTGCTTCTTCTCCTCTTCAAGGAGCTTGTCCTGCAGAGCTGTGCAACGTTCTTTTTCTTTTTTCTTTTTATTTGGAGGCTACAAAATGTCAGGGTAACTCATTAAGTATTATACTAAAACTTGCTATAAACAGAGCAATAAATTCCTGGTAATACTAGAGAATACTTGAAAAACTTCTCATTTCACTCAAAAATGCTCTGCTCTAGTAATCAACTGATTTTATGAACACTGGCTGACTATAGTTAAGAGTGAACAGAAACCATAGGTACAGGCATCAAGATCTTCTTTCTGAAACTGATTTTCCAGTAATTTTCACTTAGTGGAATCACTAGTACTTTTAACACGAGAATTACGAAGAGAAGTCAATCCAAATCATGTTAACACGGCAAATCAGAATGGATGAACCACGTGACCAAACTTCCCAGATCTAAACAACCTTAATACAATAATTCACAAAAAGAAACTCTTCCAAGGCTAGAAAGTTTAAACTGGACCACAAAATTATATCAACATACCATTTCCTGATTGTCATCTATAGCTTTCATCTGGACTTTAAGTTTATTGACTTCTCTGTCATAGCTGCTGTGTGGCACGGCAAGGTCATACATAGTTAAAGACCAGAATGTAGCATAAAACTGAGGGCTGATGTCATCCCAAACTTTAGGTAGGTGCAGAGAAATCACAGCTTCGTGAACAGGAGCCATCACCAGCTCACATGATGTAATGTATTTGTGAACTTTGTGCTGCTGTTTATTTCCTTTCTCAGCTTTTTTCAGTTCATCATACTTTGACTGTGGATAAAAAAAATAAATAAAAACTGTAATCCATATATACAAAAATTAAACTTAACAATATAATTTAACTTTTCTCAAAAACCCTTCTATTCAACATTTACATCCGTGAAATGTCAACGCATAAAGCACTGAAGAACCTCATACACAGCTTTTAGTCTTCACCCATATTGGATGGATTTTTCTTCACTGATGCTGCTACCTGTTGTTAAAGCAGCACACTATACTACACCAAGTAAAAACTGCTCTCCATATTAAACTTTTTAGATGCAGGAACAAATTTATTTCTGACACTTCCCAAGATACCACACCATTTGGCAGCTGCAACACTTTCCTCCACAGCAAACATCCATCTAAAACACCTGCAGAAGAACTTATACTTTGAGGGAACAGGGAGGGAGAGAATTCCTACTGATAACTCAAGACATCCAAAGGAGTGACTTCATTAGCTACAACTTCTGTAAGTTGTGTAAAAGTTGACACATGGGCCATATTTTCTAGAAAAATTAAGGACAACCTGTCCCAGCCCACAGCTTCTATTTCTAATTCCACTCATAAAACTTTGCAAGTTTTATCTAGCAAACAAACTTTATTTGGAACCTACCACATGTACTGGTAACAGGGACCAGAGCAGCACTACGAGCAGACAAATGGAAGAGTACTCACTGAAATGTGGTGTGCATACATGGGTCTTGAGAGGAAAAATGCAGCATCATGAGGTGTGTGAAACTCATTACAGAGAACATCAATAGAAGGCACTCGCTTAATGTAATCCTCTGTGCTTAGATTGGATGCTAAAAACCCACCAAATTGTACCAGGGTGTCATGGCACTACAAGTGAAAGATACAAAAAGTTAGCAAACATTACTATTTTGTTCAACAATTAAGTAAGGGAGAGCTTCGAAACTTGCCTTTATTTTTTCCTCCTTTTTGTTTCTCATTAAAAATGCTAACACCAAAGAGTAGAGCAAAAAATTCGTCATGGGGGAAGAACAATGAAATAAAAAACCCCACTGAGAAAAGCCAGCAGAACTCAAGAGCATTCTATTCTACCAGAATGGAATGCAACTGGTTCCTACTGCCTAAGACAGCAAAAGAATTCTTCTAAAAAAAGGAGAAGTTTCACTACCAAAGTAAGATTAGAAAAACATGATGGACACTTAAGAAATAAGAATTTAACTTTTTATGACAAAGGATGCTTTGCTCTTTTACTCAGAAATCACGTGTCAATACAATATACTTTTAATATACCCATATATTTTAACAGAGCAACCCTGCAATTAGTTTTAAAAGTCTTATGTATTTGTTGTACTGGATTCTCAAACATAATTCTATAGATTTTGCTATTTATGTGCTAAATTCTTACATATTGCAATGATACACTAGAAGTTGGGAGGGGAGGGGATCTCATAAATTACAGGTGTTTTTACTTGCCTGATCATACAGTTTTCCCACCAGCTTCAGATGTTTTTCCCCTCCTTCTTGAAAGATGACACCATTTCTCTGTTGAGCCATAAGCAGACACAGTGGGAGGGCAAGATCATGGTCCAATAACGCATCTTTCAATCTCTGAGATGATTTTTTTGTATTCCTGATTTGGCCAAAGTATCCACCCTGCACAGTACAGAAAAAATTACCAAAGTTGGAAAACAGTGCATCACAAATGGAATCTATGTGTGCTGACTGCAGAAATACTGATGAATTAACAGCAATGGAGTTTCCAGTCCATCAGTAAAACTCTCTGGATCCTGTACTGCAATGTATGTATAGAAGAATCAGAAACTAACTAGTCTTGCATGCTATTAATTAGTTTTTGCTACTCCCCCCGAGCAGGGCTGAGCCAGCACGACTGCACCACATCCAAGCTCAGTGGCTGCTGGAATGCACAGGTCTGTCATGTAACACTCCTGAGTAGGAGATGCTGTGATGCACAACAATTAAGGTTCACATCTACACTGCCTTGGCTACCTGTGTCAAGGCCTGTAAGCTCAAAAGAGGGGCAACTCTGATAATGCACACACCTCTCTCAGCTATGCTGCCAGAGTTCTTGAACTGGAGTCTTTAGAACCACCAGTAAAAAGCAATAGTTATTATTAAATTTAACACAAAAGCACCTCAGCTTTCAGCTGTTCTCCACCAGTCATGGCTTCCAATTGTTCCATTGTCATTTCTTCAGTAATTTCTATCCCCGCCATTTTCTGCACTACCTCTTTTAAAATAAGCAAATCAAAGCTGCAGAGAAAACACAAATGTGGAGTAAAACCAAGACAATTTGTTTAAGAACCAGAAGCTATGACATTCAATATATATTACAAAGCAGCACTACAATGCATGTAAACAACATTTTCATCTTTTTCAAGAAGAAACTGGTATGTCAAGCACAAGGATTTCTTTATTGCAAGTTAGAAGTTAGAACTTAAAAGCAATGCAGACATTCAACAATTGGACTTCAGAACAACTCCATTATTTTGAAGATGGTAGTGAATGTGGTGCTATTAACTTTTAAACATCAGCAAATAAATCATAAAGTTTATTGCTCCCTTTTTTTGTTTTCCATGTTTCAAACTGTATCTATACAGTTATTTCATGATATTTTATATCTTGTTAAGAGTTTCTAGAAGAGTACACAGCCTTAGAAATGTACTGGCAAAGTTAGTCTGGACAGGTTACTTGGAAACATGGAAAACATCTTATTTTCACTTGAAACACAGACTATATAATCATCCAATAACCATCCTTGCCCAGAGACAAGGTTTTACTTCCTGTTCTGAATTCCATAAGGCCAATGACTTTTCTTCAACAGAAGTATAGTAAATTGTATCCCAATCACACAAAGCAGCAATGTTTTCCAGTAACTTCTAAAATTTTGTGACCTACTTAGAAAAAACATTGACCCATGCCTTACAAAACACAGTTTCATCTTTAAATAATTTATATAGCTTACACTTTTGTTCGCTGTTCCAACCATCTGTATGTTTTCTGTCTAGGAACTGTGCAATACCAGCATAAACTCCAATTCAAATACCTGAATAATGCAGTCCTATGAAACTGGTCACACCAGTAAATCCATTTTATTCTTACGATCCCAAGTACTAAACTGACTCTTTTTTCCCAAAATACTTACAGTTGTGATTTTGGGGAAAGACAATAAATATTACTTACCCTTCCTCTGTAGCTCAATGTGATTGCCATCATCAGAACAAAACAAAGTAGGGACAGAGGAGCATAGGAAACTGAAAGTCTACGTTGCAGGGAAGGGGAAAAAACTACATTTCTCAAGACAACTACCCTAAAATAACATGCTGTGTTATCACCATTGGTAAGCTGCCTTTCAACAACCATATGGGGATTTCTAACAGAAAAAAGTCGATACTCACCTATGTGATAAAATTAAAAAAGTAAATGAAACAATAATACTAAGTGATGACAATGGAAAGACAAAAGGAAAACGCGAATTGGAAACCTTGTTTTGAGTTATGATTGACATTGACACATGAAGCAATTCAACTACCACTAAAGAAACTGGATAAAGTATTTAAATGATATTAAAATGTTAAGAGCCATACCTGCAGAGAAGACATTATGAGAAAGGAAAAACAAACTACAACAGCCACACTACTTTATATCATGGATGCTTATTTTTTAAATAATGTACAATAACTTCAATGATGAAATTAAACACTGGTAGGTTTTTTCCCCTGTCTGGTTAGCTGTTAAGAAAACTATTAAAGTGAGTTAAAACCCAAAAATCAGTGCTTCAAGAATGTCACAGCTATGCAATTAGAGGAAAAGTAATGTACTAAAGAGTCTATCATTCTTTCTGCTCTTTAACCTTCCCAGTACTATGAATGCAGTTTACCACTGCTAGAGCAACAACTACATCGAGTACCTGTGTGTCAGCGAACACCCAAATAACACTTTATACAAACTGAATTTGTAAAGATCCATTGTGCTATACTTGCCTCTTGCCAGCTTTCAGCTGGTTGGCTACATACTGCAGGAGGCCTGCAAGTTCAATTGGGTATTTTCGGAAAACGGCACCACAGAAGCTTGCCAGACCTAAAGCAAAAAGAGACAGCTGTGACAGCACCTCATTATTAAATAAACATTAACAAAGTGCATATGGTATCTTAGCAATACATGCATTTCTGGAACACAAAAAAAAAAAATTCCTATTGATTAAATTTGCCAGCTCTCCATTTTATTTAAAATATTAGTCAGTAGGTGCAAACAAAATATTGGTCATAATGATCAATGGTTGAATAGAACATAGGGAGGGTGAAGTATTTTAATCATCATTGTAATAAATAAAACAAGTATACTAACTCTGCAGCCAGCTTGAGATGGTAGTGTCATCATGCTTCATTCTCTCCTTCTCAGGGTTTGCCAATGCTTCAATGATACAATCTTCAGTGGAGTTAAAGAGAGTATTTTTCCTTAACTTACAAGCACAAAAGTTACAGAAATTTGTTTTTCTGGCTTTTGTAATACATGAACATGGTATCTAAGTATAGCAAGCACTAACACAGTTATGGTTTAAAAAAAATTAAACCATGAAATAGTAACCTAAAAGCAGTATTTACCTCACTATTTACAAGATCACTATGCCTTCAAGAGCAAAAGTAGCAAAAATCAAGAAAAATTTTCATAGTGTGAAAGAATTAATAGAGAGGGTTCCATAACCCACTACAAGTGCAAAGGTATTTGCAAACTTCACTAAAATTTCCAACAAAAAGCAGCAAGAATAGAAAACAGAGACAATATTTACTCACAGATAACAGATCTACAATCTGGCTACAACTGCAGCTTTATCAATAAGTGATGTAGTCATCTACATTAAAGGATACATGCCAAGACATCGTAGTTCAGAGAAGTGAGGTATTTCAGGGAATCAACAACCGGAGTTATCAAGTTATCATACTTTTGTATTTGTGATAAAATCTGCAAGTTACAACAGATATTCAGCTGAACAGAGACAGTATTCTTTATCTCTCATACTAAACAAGCATTTTACAATACTTGTCTTCAAAACCTACACAAAATACGCTTAAAATTAATTTTTCAGAAGGTCCTAAAAAATCTGTCAAAACAAATAGGCAATCTCATTAATCTATCTAGTACCTTAAAGATACCAGTGAAACATGTTTCTAATGTGTAAAAACAATTCTGTGTAATTTCTCTTTTCAATTATCAGCAAATAAAATAATGAAAACATTATTCTCCTAATATTTCCTAAGAATCCTAAACTGAAGCAGCAGGATTTTCTGGCGCTACATACAGTAATAAATAAAAGACTATTTTAAAAAAACCCAGCTAGGTCATGAAAAACTGCAAGTAAACTGTATTAATCAAGTTCTAGGATGTTCTCTTTGGTACATGACACACACGGGTATATCGCAGCAGTAGCTTTTTCAAGTACAATCTAAAAACTGGTAAATCAATACCCTTAGGTCACATTTGTGAATAAGATGGAGGCCCATCAACACATTTTTACACCTCTCAAGCACTCTGTAGCACCAAGTAATCTTAAAAATCCTTCCCAACTTCGTAGCTGTATTTCAGACTTCAAAGCTTTAAGTTTTCTTCTAAATGACCCTGGATCCATCTCCACCCCACTCATAGACAGCTGTCAGAGCAACTTAACCTGAATTTGCACTCTGTGTAACCTGATCAGCCATCTCTGTATCTGAGACCCACATCTGCTATCTCAAAGTAAATTTTTTTCTGCAGTTGGTTATTCAAGAGTTGTTTCCATATTTGATCTCTCATTAAGTACTATTAAGTCATATTTAGTATCTCAGTATGTGCACAACTAAAAAATTACTATACTTTTAAATTTGCATCTAAAGTAAAAAATAATTAAATTAGAACTGATTATAAATTATAAATTTCTAATAAAGAAATTAAATTAGGTCCCTTCCTGAACTTCAATTATCTGTTGTTGGGATGAAATAGCATTCAAATACATGCAGCTACATACATAATCAAACAAAATTGTAGGATTGCTGTGGCTAAGCTTCCCAATCTGTCTTCCAGAGGGTTTCACATTTTCCTTAGTTAAACGCCTGTAAAAGAGAACATGTTTTATTACAATAGACAAGCTAGAAGAATATTAAAATAATACGTTAGTTTCAGTGAAGAAACATCTTTGTTAGTCTCATAGACTAAATTCTCACTAGCAGATGTGTTTTCAAGAAATCTCAGCATAGAAATACAACTCCGTTGAGAACTGGAAATTGAGAAATCCTCCAAGATGCACAAAGTACAGCCAATCCAGGTGTCCCTGTGTTACTATGGACCATATTCTAGCTTCAACTTCAAACACTGTTCTTTCAGAAGTCATCAGTGAAACCTGTACCACATACACCAAACTACCATGTGATGCTGCTAGTTGCTCCTGAAAATTTAATTTAGCCACTGATCAGTCATTTTTTGTTGCTTTCTGTTCATTGAGAAACAGAATTTCTTTCTTTGCATTGCAGTTCCACAGCATTTCCTTTTGAAGATTTGAGCTCAATCTGAAATCTGAAGTTGACAGGAAATTATACACACAGCAATCTTCACAGCTGACAGCACTGTGTTTCACCTGCACAACTGAAATCCATTGTACAGGGGAAGGGGGGAAAGGTTTATGGTGTATGCAGCAAGTCAGAAGGGAATCAAAACAATTGTTCCTAGATTTCACAGCTCTGAGTGCAAAGTCTTTTATCCAGAAACAATTACTATCTTGCCTATATGGAAAAGTTCTGATTATCCCCACTGTAACACCATACCACATTTCCTTTCGCCAAATGGAAAACCTAATTCCCCGACAGTGATATCAACTGTGAGGTAAATCTGAAATTGCTCTGAGCCCACTTTAGGATGAGAATAAATCATTCTGTTCAACTTACTGCCATACATTCAAATCTACAGAAAACATGACAAGGTTCTTGAGACTCTTTGGAGGAGAGTCTCCACACCCATAGAAAATATGTAGTCCTTAGACATTTCCATAAGCAAAGCAATTTATCGAACACCTCACCCACGGAAAAGGTTTTAAATCATTTAATGGAACATTTTTCAGAGATTAGATACCCTTGTTGGTGACAAATTTGTCTGTATCTTTATTTGACAGTTTTTAACCACAATACATTAAATACTTCATGAACAATGACTATTAGGAAAATTACTAAGTTATCAGACAGGGATTGTATTTGTCAAGCTTTTTTTCTTCAGCTGGTGATATGCAATACAGTGTACTACAGTTCATAATTATTTACAGGAACAGACTACTTACTTCATGATGTACTTGGCTCGGTCTATGGTTTGAGCTTTAACTTTCACAAGAAGTGGGTGACTATTGTATGTTTCATTCTTCCATTGCCCGTAGAGACGGTACCTGGAAAAGTTATACAGGAAAAGGAAGTTCAGTACTGACAATTCAACAGCCCATTCCAAAGGATGGAAACAAATCCTTCTACTCACCGGTACTGGTATGGAAAGGTTTTGAACATTCCCCATAATTCCTCAGACATGCATGCATTGCAGTCCATCAAGGAAAGAGATGGAAGCAAGACTTGATCTGTAATACTCAACAAACAGCTGAACAGTGTCTCCTGAGATAAAGACAAAACCCCAAGGTAACTGTCAGGAAGTGCCTCAGAAGCAATGTTATACGTGCAATGCGCAGATGCATGAATGGAACATCTCATTAGATTGATTAAAAAACAAGTACACCAAAAGATTAGGACCCCCAGAACAAAGCAAAAATCTAAATAGGACCTAGAAGTATCTCCCATCATAAATCACTTAGTAAATAATTTATGGACTACATATACTGTCAGTATTTTACCTGCGTATATAAGATACTAGAACAAAGCCGCTGAAGTCTTCAACAGGTTGCACTCATTTTCGAACCAAACATACCATTAAAAAAATGATATTGTGTGCACTTGCATGAAGTGCAACACAAGAGAAAACAGATTTTGGCAACTGCTTTCAACGTTATTAAGGTATTCCTCGTCTTTACTTCCATTTTCAAAATTTCAGATAAAAACCTGGAAGCACTATACATGTTCCCAGAGTACCAATTTCCATGTTTTCAGTATCCTATCCTTACCCTTTCTTAAACATTTCTCAATTCCACTGAGCTGTTTTAGAATAACTATAGCAGCAATGAAAACAAAATGCAAAATCCAGAACAGATTTTCTCTGCAATGATTCAGGAAATCAGGATAAGTGAGAAAGAGGAACAAGCAACAATGAAAACTGCAGAAACTTCATATTGAAAACTCATTCATTGAGTTAAAAAAAACCCTACTTGTTTTTTATGTTAGACTTCAACTGGACACTCGGGGTTCATTCTGAACAATCTTGATAATAAATTAGAAAATTTTGAAGTAAATAAATTAAGCAATTTTTAAAAAAAAGTACTAATAAACACCTCCTCTGCTTCCACTTTGTCTTTTCTCTATGCTTTTCCCCACCATGAAGTGTATCTATAGAATAAATAGCTGGAGGATTCCCAGCTGATTCCAAGCAAATAAGAAGTAAAATGCACATTTGCTCACAACTGAAATCTTGCATTAAAAAAATCTTCCAAAATAAACTCACCATTTTCTCTTTATCTTCCTGTTTGTTTCCATCAGACTGAAACTGTAACAAAGACAACCATGTTAATTGTAGCACAGTTAATGTAACAGTTACAGTTTCAGAACAGGGCTATCTCAGCAAAAGCATAAACCTGAGCGGCCAAGCATCTCTTAAATGTTTAATTTGCCACATCTGTCAGCATTAAAGTATTTTTAAACAGAAATTCAAATGCATGGACGAAATGCACTCCTTACATATAGAGGGGCTTTGTACAATTTTGTCCAAAAAGAAATAATAACTAAAGCTACAAGGGAACTTGCTATTACATATGAAATATTGAATTTTCTTACTGGAGAGGAATAAAAATGCATAAGCATTCACCTTCTACCTAAAAAATCTCAGGACTTCCAACGCAGTTACCAATAGCCATAGATTATTTTCCCATCTTTCTCTCTCAGTAACACCCTCTCAAGCTTTTAGTCTTCCTTGTTAAATTACTTTTTCTCTCTGCTTGCTCCACTCACCATGAAAAGCATATTAAGCTATCACACCAGTAAGTGCACAATTATTTTAAATGTACACTTTAGCATGAAAGCTGCAGCGCAATGTTAGTAGTCTAACTTTTAAACTACTGTACGGGTTAACGTAGAGTCAAATTACCTTCAGTTATGAGTACTTCTACTGTGTGTTAAATGTAGTTTCAGAACTAGAACATGCTGATGGCAACAACGCAATAAAAATAACTTTCCCTATGTTACCTTAACCACTCTGTCACTGATGAATTTCTTCACAGCTCCAACCTAGAGCAAATAGCTAAAATGTTGCTCATTCTTGTTAGAAACACATTAAACTGTTACATATTTACAGTAAACCTGCACAAGAGATGCTATAATCAAGTAATCTCCATTCCACTGTACATATCCACACAAACAAGGGCTTTCTCACAAACCTTCAATACTTGAATTACAAAGCAGTCCTAATAGTCTGCTGACAGCAATAAAATGCATTAGTCCCTTAAAATTATAACTTCCAAATCAACTACACTGTCAGTGTAACACAGCTATCACTGAAGTGGTATCAGTCTTCTCACTGACCAGCAAGAAATGAGCAGGCTATAAAGTCAAAGTATTTACCATTGGGAAATCTTACCATTCTGGACGAGTAGATGCCAAGAAATTACACAGAGATATGGAAGCAGGGAAAGTTTCCATGATTTTACTACAAAGACTACAAGGAACCCAAAGTTATTGCAGGTCTCTCACCCTATCACTGCATCTTGGAACCTAACAAGAATAAATTCTCTTCACAATTTTTTGAACAAAAAGATCTTAAATCCCAAGAATTATCTATGTTCTTAGCTCTGCATCATCAGGTACAGCTGGACAGGAAAGCCTCCCCTCAGGTGGTATATAAATTATGTGCATTCCAATATTTGTTACTTGTAGTTGACATAAAAATACCTTTAAGAAGAAAAAAAGTCATAAAACCAAAAACTTCTCTTTCAGTACCATTTAGATCAATCAACCTCTCCAATTTTCTGTCACAAGTTAAAATAAAATGCTGGGTAACAAAACTCATGATTTTTGAGTTTTGGGGAAGTGGATTGGTCATTCACTGATAATAATACTAATTCAAAAAATATTTACTCCAAAGTTTCTCTGAGCTCCTGTTCTTAAAAAAGAAAAATTTAAACCCCCTACTGTTGACTTGAGAATAAACCAGAAACTGCTAGTTAAATAGGAAATCGCCAGAAAAGTAGCAAAACAAATCATTAGCCTCAATCTGAACTACTGAGTACATTTTAAGGGAGTTCAGAATATGAATTCAACTTGCAGCCTTTTAAAACAGGTCATAGTGCCAATCCTTCAACAGACACATGGTAAAGATATGGTCAAAAGACAGTAACCCATCTCAAGAGATCAGTTTATTTCTGAAGTTAGCAACTTGAAGTGATTTCCACATCAAATTCATCCTTAGCAGCATCTAAAGATTTGTCACTGACTCAAGATCAATAGCAGCAGCATTTTAACTAGGCAGAACAGGGGGAAAATAAACACGAAGGATGCAACATCCCCTCCTTCCCAAGAAACCTAACAGCTGGAACAGAAAGCTGAAATTATTTGTACTGCACGTGTATTAGGTTATCAATCCTCATTGACTACATAGTTGCTGTAATAATGTAGAAGCTTCCAGGCAGGAAGTACCATATGTCTGTTGGGTTTTTAAATTATATACACACAGATAATATTTTAAAATATGAATACCATAATGAGAAATTAGATATCACTAAATATCCCTGGTTGTAAACCTAAAGTGCCTAAAGTTGTTCATAAAGATGTTTATAGATCATAAAATCCATCAAAAATTAAAATAAGATTCTCCAAGTTTGTCTTTAAGTCAAAATTTCCTTTTGTTTCAGCATTTGAATATCACACAATTAGCAAGACAAACATTTTTTGACATCAAAATAATCGGTATTTTTCACATTTTGACCAGCTGTTGTGTCATACCAACCTCTTTCATAAATGCTTTTCCAAGGCGCACTACTTTTGCAAATAAAATGGGATCATGGGACAGATGAGGACCAAGGTAACAAAGCATGTTGAACACTTCCTTTCTCAATTCCTCAAAGCTCTCTGCTTGTTTCGGTGCTCTCTTGTTTGGCAAAGAGGAAACTGGTGACCCTTTAGCTCCTTTAGGTACACCAACTCTGAAAAATAAAATGTGCAGCATTTCATATGAAGTGAAAAATGTTATAAATGTATCAATAAGCTTGTTAGTGAATTCACACCGTAAAGAAATCGTTTTTCCCCTGTGCAGCAGCAGAACTGTGGCTGTCACTTTACCTGCGGTACAGAGGCTCAATTGTCACGTGGACGAGCTGGCAAAGCGCGATCGCGATCGCTTTGTGCGAAGTGGCGTAAAACGGAGGCATCTGGTCCATAATACTTTGTGCATGGTGCCAGTCACCAATTTTTAATAAGGCTTCCAATAAGCCAAGTTTTTGATTATCAGGAGGCTGCAAGATAATAAAGAAGAAGAAGTGTTGTTCATGAAGTCTCCTTAATACTTCTCCTTAAGCAGCAACCCACGGCTAGAGAAAAAACCCTTGTATATCAACTGTGCAATAAAAACATATGCAAAATTAAACTTAGCTAGATATCTAGACAATAAGCAAACTTCAAAAGAAACTATAAATCAGTCCACATAGAATTTGGACTATCACCTGGATCAAAGAAAAAGTTAAAAATAAACCAGAAATTCAATAAGCTGCTGGATGTATGTCTGATCACATACTTTTCAAACTTTCACAATCTCTTGCAGCTTATTTTGTTACAGGACATTTTAAGAACAACGCAAGCACTTAAGATTCCTTTATGCTGTGTCTTTTTCTGGGTTTAAAAGCACAAACTTCTCTTGCAAGAGCAGATTAGAATAAAAAAAAAAGAGTTAAGTCACATTCCAACCCTTTCTCTTAGTGTGCCTGTACCCTAAGTTTCACATTAGCATCTATTCTAGGAGGCTCTAGACTTAAGTGCAAGTCTATACCAAGTTTTCCAAATACTAACTTTGCAATACAGACATAAGAGGAAACAGGACTCTACAACTAAGGTCACGCCCTGAAGAACTTCTTCAGGGGCATGGTATTGATATACTTTATCATTATAAATTGGTTTTCCCTGGCCCCCAAGGTACGTCTATTCTTAACTGACTAACAGTAAGGAAAACTACCTGTAAGTAACTGTAAGCCTAAGATGACACCCAGGGAAGGAAGATTATCAGCCTAGGACAAAATGTGTTTATTATTTTAAAGAAGAATATACTTTTATTTAAACCACACAAGCAGAGAAGGATGACTGACAAGGACAGTAATTAATTACAAAATAGACACTCCTGTGGTTCTACAGTTCGCGTGGCTTTTTTAGTGGGTTTTTTTCCCCCTTTTAAAACTTAAACACTGGCAAATATTTTTCTGATAGTTCTGAAAATAGAAAACAGCATAGCTCATGGTAAGATGCAGAGGAAAGCTTCAGAGCAAAACAAAACGCTAAGGTCTCTATTCATGCTGAACTTATGGAGCTCACACACTGCTTGGCTTTTGGGTAAGCAAGTTCTGACACGAGCTCTCCAAATGCCACGACATGCCTGGCACAGAGAGGTCAGTCTGGAACTGCTCTCAAACCCATTCCTGCTGCCCACACTCTGACCTGTCTGGATCTCCTATCACACAGTTATGGCAAATGCACCTTAAAAGGCAAAAGGAGGTAGCACATTTGTCAAGGCTAAATTATTCATATTAGAGTCATGAGATAATAATGAATTTTCACCACACAAAATAAGCACTTCGTGGATTTAAAAGAGAAGTCAGGCCAGTAACTACTAAACACTGCTTTCCTTAGGCAGGCTTTTATTCCATGATACTGTATCAAAAACAGTACATTAACATGACATGCTGGATACACTGTACCAAAACTTAGACTGTCAACAGCTTTCACATGTAGTTACTCCCCTAACTGCTATGAAGTGCACAGCTAAGCACATACAAAAATACTTTTAACACAGAAACAAGCTTTTCAAGAAACAGCATGCATTGCACAACAGTGTGTGCACAGAAATTGGTTTTTGTTAAGTACAGCTCTTAATTTTCCCATCACACAGGCTCAAACTTTGTCATTTTAATCTTTCAGAAAAATGCTGCAGTTTCTGCTAAAGCTTAAAATTCCCTAGTTCTTAATTCTAAAGCTTAGCCATAAAAATTATCTTAATTCCTCTGACACTACCTGAAATGCATACACTCCCCATGTCCCATCAAGAGTTTATTTTTCTATCAGAACAGGGTGACAAGCACGCTTTAGAAAATTCTAGGCAGCCCCATCTGACTGCAGAGAAGGTGGACCAAAGCAATGTGGTGTAAGCAAAAGGGAGGGGGATCAGAAATTTAAAGTGAGTGAAAGAGATCGGTTTAAGCAGCAGCTGTGGCTGCAGTTGAGAGCCAGAGGGCAGTGATCGTATCAGATGCCTGAGAGAAGAAAATGGAATTAGATTTTTCAGGGCAGGGAAGAAAAATGAAAAGAGGAAGGAAGGTCAGAGACTAACAGAAGTAAGGTGGAGTAGAAGTAGGAATAGGTAGACAAACCAGATTGATAAGGAATCCAAGAATATACAGAAAATCAAGAAGAGAGACTGTCAAGTCTGATGGGTCCCTCCCCCCACTCCAGCATGTCACTTAAAAATGCAAATATCAGGCATTTCTTTTTTTCTTTTGGTTTTTTTTTTTGTTTTAAATAAGGTGTTCAAGAAGTACTTAAGCACTCAAATGAAGATGGTACAGAATGGCTCCTAACAGATCAAGTAATTTTGTTTCTAAAGTAAGGCTTGGACACACTAAATCAAATTAGACCTAGAGCAACATGAATATGACACAGTAGGTACTTAAATCAGAGTATAAATTCACACACACGGAGATACAGGTTTAAAGGGAGCACAGTGAACAGCTAAACCAAAATCTTCCATTATAAGCTTCTTCTGCAATGCAGGATAATTATACCAACATTCCTAAGTCTGGCAATTCTTTATGTCCCAATTCTTGATTGAGAGAAATAAGGAATAAACTCTTATTAATGTCCGTATTTTTATGAAATCAGCTAGGGTTATACTATCATAAATCCCAGAAGTGCAGTTGTTAAAGGTTGCAAAGTGTATGAATGCTGGACACACTTAGTGGAGCCAATACAACAAAAAAGGAGGGAAGAAATCAATTATCCATTGAACCAAGAATATTTTATGTACAGAAATCCAGAACAAACCCCAAACCATGCATTTTTGCACATTCACTATAACAGAAGTGCAGCCAGAAGACAAATATAAGCCATCCAAGAAGTACATAACTGTTTTTCAAATAAATACAAGCATATTTTTATAACAATTCTTTTGTTTAATGTAATTTAAATAATTTTACTGAAAAAAAAGCTACTCAGTCACACCTTTTCAGTTTTCTCCTCCTCTTTTTCCTTTTCTTTCTCCTTTTCCTCAGTCTTTTCAGATGATAAGACGACCATTGTAAGTTTTCTGACAATTTGTTTAGCTTCCACTATCTCTCGCTTGTGTTCCTCCATGATGGCATTATCCCCTGGTAGAAGCTGAAAAAACAGAACATTATATCTGAAAATTGAAATGACCAACTGCTACTGTGGATCACCTGAGCTTTGAGAAGAACTTTGTCCTTTCTTGTTACTAATCAGACAGCCTTTTAGGGAATTGGTTTCTTTTCCTTGCTACCATCATCCCCAACAGGGAATTACACTAATAACAGACTACTCTGAAATCAAGGACTCATGAAAAATAACACCACTCTACTTCTTCACAATCATTCATTGTCTGAGCCCCCCTGCCCTCCAATTTACCATTCAGCTGCAGCTTTATGGTGACAATCACACATACTCCATGATAACATTAACACAATTCAGTGCCTTTAATCCAAGTGAATATTCAAAATATTGCTCATCTAAAGGGAAGAAAAATTTAATGACCAAGGAAAACCACGTAACCTACTTAGCCACACATTTTGATTGCACCTTTATTTTAAAGAAATATCATTTAAAGCTTACCAAATTTTTTATTTATGAGCAATGTGGGTTAAACACATGTAACATCTGTTCTTTAAAAACCATCTCAGATAGAAGTACATAGTACAAACAAACCTCAGCATGGTCTTGTACTTGAGAATAATCAGGGTGAGGAATATTAACCTACACTCAGAAATTAAAAGCTCAAGTTGTGAGACAAAAGAAAAGCTCTTTTTCTGACAAGCCAAACTTCAATTTAGCTCCTGAAACCAAGATCGCACTTTCCCTGCAAGTAAGTAATCAAAACTTACTGCAGAGCCATGACCTCTTTGAAACAGCCACCTTTTTCTTCCAATGTTTTTAACAAGGTAAGACTTTAGTTGATTTTTCTTTGCCCAAACTGATTATAGGAGGAGGAAAGAATTCCTGCATTTCACATAAATTCCGGGAAGAACAAATCCCACTTGGAAAGGTAAAAGGTTTAAGGAGCTGCATTTTTCTCATTTGAAAACATAGCAAACGTACTAAGCTTCACCAAGAAGCACCCAGTGTGGAATTTCAATGGGTAAATCGTACCTCCAGGATGCCATACATTCTATATGACTGTGTGTATACACACACTAATTGAGAACAGTTTCTGCAGGTTTGGAAGGGCAGGGAGGGCAGTGGGTGGGGAGAACATTCTTAATATGAGTGATAATCCTGGCAGTGGTCTTGTGTGAGACCCACACAATGAACACCCCTTCAGACTCAACACCTACATGCTAATTACTTTATAGAAACTTTCACAGCAAGCTAAATTAAGCCTGAACTGAAAAGAGATTTAAAAAGATATAACATCCCAAACATGCAAAGACAGAGATTGGCAGAGAGATTTGGGAATGAGACTGAGAATCACCTCATGCAGGGGAACAGTGCAAATGACTGCAGGGACACTTGACCCATGAGACTGACAGAAAACATGCCCATACCTGCACAAGCCTGAGCTGAGATTGCATATCCAACTGTAACCCCAAGTCTGAGCATGTTTTGTAAGCTTACAAACATTCTTTAAAAAACAAGCATTATCATCACACATGCCTCACTCCACACCAATTATCTGAGACATGCACTCCTACTCTTGCTCCACCCAACACATTTTCAGCCAAAATACTCCTAGGAAGCCAGAGACAGTTTTGATGAGTCAATATTGACAAGATTGTCTCTAAGGCTATGAAATGCCACATAAACTAATGGCAGGACTACCTTCCAAACCTTCCACAGACATAACTAGAACTCTCTCCTTGATTTCAGTGGAAGAGTTGAGTCTTAAAATTTCTTAACTTAAGACTATCCATGGATATTCTGAAATTAAAAATTCTTGTATAATATAAAATTTATCTGATAACTACAACGTTCTGTTAACCATTCATCAAACTGGAATGTTGGTTGGTTGATAAGACTGCAGAGAATAAGTCTCTGTATCTGAATATGTAAGTCCATATCCTTCCTTCAGCCTAACAAATGGTCAGAATTCTTGTAGAGAATGAGAGGCCTACTCAGGAACATGCAAGCATTCAAAAAAAAAATAACCCTACTATTAAACTAAAAGAATGTTTGGAGCTAATTGTTCTACCACTTTTCTCAAAAACTGATCTTTTAAAGCAAAACTCAAAGGGTCTAGCTCTTAAAGAAGGTTACTTGGGTATTTATCTCCAATTTCCTACTCCACCAGAAGGTAAACAATCTGGAGGGTGTCACACAGATAATTCAAATAAAGTTTATTGGCATGCATATTTCAATATGTGTTTATATGAATACATGGCATAAAGAAAGTGCTGAAAATTTTAGGAGTCATTAAATATTGTACACCTTCAGGTATTACACAGAGTATCATGAATACGAAGATTTAGAAATAGGGTAAAAGATCTGTTTTTCTTTTTTTAAAATGTCCTTAGCTTTGGCATCTAGCAGAATAGTACTGTCACTTACATGAACATAAAGATCTTCCAAATCTATGAGATTATGTTGCAAAAGGACAGCAGCAACTCTGTATAAGGAGGAAGGGGTCTCACCACTTGGATCCTAAAATGGACAATATTGGAAATTTAAGAAAAAAGCAATCAGACACAGCAGAAGGTTATGAAACAGGAACCACTCAGTTCCTGTTCAGATGAAATATATTAACCCACAGGTCTCCTTGTCATCACGTTATTTAAGTGCTATTACTCCCAAGTCATTAGACTTAACTGCAATACACATTCAGTATTTTCAGAAACAAAAACTTGAAATTATCTTCACACCCTATGGTGTTTGTATGCAATTCCTAGCTATACATATAGAAAACCCCCTTGAGTATATTATCAAATATCAACCGTGACTCCCCTGCAAACATGTTCCTCACTCCTGGGGATAAGTCTTGTTTATAATGTACAGTCCCTTTGTTCATGCCAGTCCTTACATAACTCTACAAGTTCAAGTGGAAGGTATCAAGATTGTTTTCCGCTCTTTTAAGAGAACATTAGGCATTCTCCTGTAAAATATGGTAAGAGACCCCCACTCAAATAATGAAATTATTGCTTTTAATACCAGAATTTTACAACTTAAAAATTAATTTCTATGTTAAAAAAAAAAAACCTGCAGAAAATCTGTTATCACTGACTGCAGTTCAACCACCAACTATGAAACCCAAAAATTAAGAACAGAAATACATTACCTGATAAAATTTGAATTTGAACCCAAGGATATGGCATAGAGTTTGAGGTTCACACATGTACATGTAAGACTCTATCAGTGGTACAAAGAAATCATCATACTCAGGCCTGCACTCATAGACTTCTAGGATAATATCCAAAACTCTGTTAGGATCAAGATTGAAACATCCTAGTGGAGAAGGATAGAGGAGAAAAGTTTAACACTGCTAATTTTCATCTTCATTCTGTTTCCAAAACACAAATACATTAACTTTTAAAATTAATTCTTATCAGTTGAACTTGAGCCTAATTTATCAATAGCAAAATAATCTGGATCATCTATAAATACAGCACCAATCATTTTGACTTGTTGAATATTGAACTAGGCAAAAATACTAAATAGGATTTCCAACCTAGATTACAGCAAAAGTAGAAATTAACACCTAAAAGGGAACATTTAATAGTTAAAAAACTGACCTCACCAACACCACAGGGCCAGCAAAAGGCATGGGCTGCTGCTTCTTCCCTTGTGCTGCCACACATATTCATTCAGTCACACAAATCAGCCAGCTAGTAATTATTTTACACCCCAAAGCCTGTTCTGGTTTGAGCTAGACCCTGATCCTCCTGTTGGTACTGCCCTGTCAATTCAGCATTATTGTCAGCAGAAGAGAGAAGAGTTTCTTTATTCGAAGGGGAGCAAGAGCAAAGATACAGATCCAGGTAAGCTAATGCTGAAACCATACCTGTATTTTACTATATAAACTTTTCCTCCAAAACTCCAGGAGACATACTGGAGGCAGAAATATTACTTTTATTCAAAAAATCCACATCTAGGTATTTTCTTCATTGTGCCATGTTTTATCCAGGCACATTCACTATGCAGATGTATAACTGCATCAGTCTTTTCTGGCCAAAAGCCATTTCCATTAACACCAGAACCTACTGCAAGTTAGTACTTTAAAAGAATTGACACATGTAGGAAGTCTATTTGCAATTCCTAAAATTCCAGAAAGAAAAATGTTTTATCACAAAATTCCTCAAACTGAGTGTATTTTTCACTGTAATAACTAGCAAAACAGTCCTATTCTCTTGATCTCTCCCAAAATAGCTATTATTGTTACAGGCTTTTAACACTCAGGCAAAACACTTTGATAAACGAAAAATTATTTTTTGTATAAAATGACAGTATAGCCTTCTGCCCATTACTGCACTGGCACCATAAGAGACAAGCACTGGTGCAAACATCAACACATTGTATAGAACTCTGTATCATACATGTATAGAACATTGTATAGTACAATGTATAGAACACTGTATAGAATTCAAAAAGAAAGTGTAAAACAAGGGTAATTACAGGTATTTCCTGTTTTTAACATTTTGCACTTTGACTGTGAAATTCTCATCATGACTGAACTTAGAAATATGGAAAAATCACTAAAAGGACTAGATAAAGGAGGAACATTTACTACTTCTCATTTCTCTTCACAAGGAATCACTCATTCAAGATCTTCAAGAATAAAGGAATGTTCATGCATTGAACTGATACATTCAATAGCAAAAAGCATTACTTTGTTATGCTCCAATCTGCCTGCTGAGCCAACAAGCACATCTCCAAAAGATGCCAAAATCATAGCATGCATATCTGAGGCTACACCATAAATTCAGTATCTAAGGTTAGGTATGCCTAACAACATTCTCAGAACTAATTTTTCTACAGAAAGAGGAACTTCTAGACACTATAATTCTATCCAAGGTGATCTACTCTCTGCAGTCATAAGATCATATAGAAAAACCAATGCCCATATTCTTTCAAAAAATTCCTTACCTATTAAGGATTTTATATTTTCAAGGATTAAATCACTAGTGATATTTCCAGATAAGTCTTGACCCAGTTCTGCAATGAGCTTTGCATAACCTTCATTCTCCTCTCTCAGCAAATTAAACTTCTGTTGCTTATAACTGCAAATAAACAAAATAAATACTGTTGTGTAACATGCATCCAGTGAAGCTTATTTATGCTCTCAGCAATTTGCTAAACAAAATGCTAATTTTGAACACATTTTTAAGAACTTGTCATTTACCTGAGCTATTGCAAAAACTATTAAATGCAGTATATGAATACCTGTAGGGTAGCAAGCACCCTCCAAATAAATATAGCTCTTTTATTTCAAATGAAGACCATTAAAAAGATTAGACTTACACTTTAACGGGAAAGCTTGTTCTACACACTACTCTGGAGAACTGCTCTGTGGCAGCTCATGCTTAAGAAATGATTCTTGTTTCAAGTGATGTTCTTTGAGACTGAGACAAACATTGGATGCAGAGACAGAAACCAAACATACACCAAATAAACATAACCTATGTTGCCCAAACTAAAATAACTGTTAGCCTGGTTAGAAAAACAAAACCTATTCTTAACCGATGCAAGAGCAATAATTAATTTTCTTATACTAAATTCACATGTCACAAATAAATACTAATTAACCTACGTATATGGAATCCCTGTAGCAAAAGTCATAGCTAACACGAGAAAGATTTTATACTTCTCAAGAGTTTGAAAACTAAGGGTTAACAAAATTCTTTTGTCAATGGCAAGTTAAAGTGCAATAAAACATACTTCCCAAAGAAAATTGAGCATCTTCAAAGAAACACTGCAGTTGGTAGAAAACATTGTTACCAGACTAATCATCTTTGCCCCTCCCCACCCACTCCCCAAACAACCCTTGCCCCAAAACTTACAATAGTTTTGTCTTTATTTTAACAGATTTTTGATTGAACTGTTGAGACTGCTTGATGAGTCCTAATGATTCCAGCGTCTCTGGATCTAAACGCTCCTTTAGGACAGTGTCAGATACAAGATACTAAAAAACACCAAAAACATACACCAAATTTGTCAACTACAAAGACCTAGAAACCACACAATTACTTTATGCTATGTGTGCATTCTGACTACAACAGAAAAAAGTTTGCATTTTGCTTCAAACACAGAAGCAGACAAAATTAGGACACTATTAACTGAAACTAGAATTTTACAGCGGTAGATTTTATATACAAGAGCACCTTGAAGAAACAAGCCTTAGATTCTAATTGCTGGTTACCAAGTATACATTGCATAGCATCCAGGCACATTACTACCAACTGCATATTTACAAAGCATACTCTCATATTCTGGGAAAAAAAGTCTTATTTTCATATGCTGAACTTTCCTAGAAATCAAGCTTATTCCATGCATTTGGGAATGCTACTTCTAAAGACAAGAGGAGGCTGCATAACAAAGCACAACTCAAAGCATACTTCAGAAACAAAATTTCAGCTGAACTTGCAGGTAGAAAATTTTAAGTTCTCTCAAAACACTTTAAAGAACTCAAGGGAGAGCTGTACTATATTCCTCTATCACAACACTTTGGAGACGAAATTTTAAATTATTTGGGCATTTGGAAAACACTCTTATAGACTTTTATGGAGAAAAAAAGGAAAAAGCAAGCTTCAACGCTCTTATTTTTATTGCCATTTTTTGACATGCAATTTTGCCAAAAGATTTTCTAGGTGCAACATACCAAACAGGCCAATACCAGTTGTGTAAAATGATCCCTCTTATTTTTTTCTTCTAAACAACTTGTTTCAATATCTACAAAAGAAGATGGGAGAAAAAAAGCAATCATTACTTGAGAAATTTTGGGAGTTTCTTCTTTTAGTAACTATTCTGATAAATGCTAACGATAACACAAGGCAAAGCAACTTATTGATAACACAGTAGCTTCTTGCCACTTCCCACCCACTCATCCCCCATGGGGTTCACATAATATTCTGACAATGATTCTCACATATCCACAAGTCTCATGAAAGGTAAAACAGAAACCAGAGGAATGCTGCAATATTTTTTCTTGCCCTTCTCTTTGTTGCAATAACACTTATTGCAAGCATTAAAGATCAATAATAAGCACAAAACCAGAAATACAAACCACTGAAGAGAAGTGCATGATCCTGGCCTTAAAGTAATGTTCTAATCACTTTTCCTGTGGTGACAGAGAACTATCCTTTACTGTCTGTCTGCAGTCTTTTACCAGCTATGGTTCTGTATTACCATTAATTTCTTCTGTATTGTCAACTACTGAAAGCAAATCGCTCCTATGGGAAGACAGGCTACAGAACACTGGCCAGGGGAGCAAACCTTCTAAAGCAGTTTTAAAAAAGCTCATCCTTACAGAAGTGAGCAGCTGCAAAAGGAGTAGAAAACTCCACAAAAGAATGCAAGGCAGACATTACAATAAACAAACAAACAAACAACCCACCACACATACCCACATTAAAATCAGACCCATGGAGAAAACATCAGCAACAAAAATGTGAGAAAGAAGACCCTAAAGAGACTGAAAACCAGTGATGTAGCAGGGTAAATGTGGAGGCAACAGACCAGCCAGATCAGCCTGGACCTCAGCAGCCAAGACTCTGAGCCAAAGAACAAGCTGCGGTAAAAAAATTTGTCCAGAGAATGTGGATGAGTGGACAAATCAAAATTCTCATACATTGAAACACATAAGGAATTGGGAAAAAAATCCTGATAGCAGCAAATACTGATTAGAGTAAAAAAGGGTTAAAGGAAAAAAGCAAGAAATTGTCAAATATCCTCTGTCCCAAAGATTGAAACCTAGCTCCTTAGCCATACTATTCTCTGCTACTAGGGAAAGCATGGCATTTGGCTACACATAATTTAAAGGGAAGGGGGAAAAGAAAAATAAATAGAAAAAGGCAGACAGATACACTAGTTTCAGTTATTCAAGTAGTGTGAGAAGCAGCTAATTCAAGTCTTCTAATGCAGATTAAAAAAGAAACGGACATCACTGAAATAGTGCATTATGAAAACTAGTTATTACAAATGATGATACAAGGACACGGAATGAAACAGTATGAACAAAACAAAGTCAGAATTTATCATTCAGATGTATAAAACCAAGGCTGCACATGCAAACTTAATGAGGTGCCTCTCTTCACAGCCAACCACAGCACAGAAGATGCCTCACTCCTTCAATACACAGAACACACAGGATCTGTGATGAGCAGACCAGCAAAAGAATTTTCTGAAATTTGTTGAAAAACACAGACATGGAGCAAGACAGAAACTGCAAGCAGTTAAAGCTGGAAAACACTAGAGTAACAGCTTTGGAGCAACATTACAACATAAAAACCCAGAAGTTATCACCAGAATAAGACGTGCACATCTTTAAAGCCTGCTCAGCTGGCAGATAGTGACTCGATGCCACTTTCCTTTAGACTTCTGGACAACTAGCATTAGCTCCATTTCACTAACAGTGACTGTACAGACAAAAATATTTACAGAACACTTTCTGAAGAGAAAGGATCTACCCACCAGTAAGTCAACTTTTATTTAAAATATTTAAGAATCATAACATCACTAAGTCACTGATTCCATTAGCTAACATCCAACATTCTTACAAGCTAGCTCCTTTAACTATTCTTGGCAGATCAACTTCCACTGCCTTTAATAGGCAAACTTCTGGAAACTATAACAGAACAAAGCAGAATGAAAAGACATTAACAAGTGAGGTACAGATACACTGACGAAGAATCAACACATGCTTTGTAAAGAGAAGTCAGGCTTTACAGATTTAATGAAATTTCCTGAAGAAGTCAACAAGCACATACACAAAACATGAATTTCTCCAAATCTGTTGCAATGTTGAAAGGAAGGGAACCCAACTTACCTAAGATGCAGAATACATCAGCTAGGATAGAAGGCATGTCTTCCCGGAATTCCTAAGAAGAAACAAGATCCCATTTAATGAATACAGAAATGCCAAGATGCACTTAGAAAATTTTTGTATTATATAAACCAACACATCATCATAACGTTCAGATTTATTAATAATGCATATTATTAATAATGCATATTAATAATGAAGATGCTTACATATTGACTAATACCAATATAACTGCTGTACTAATTATTGATATAGTGAAACCCCATAACCTTGAAATGTAATTTAAGTGTATTTCGTAACCAGGGACAAAACCCCCTTGTTAGTCCCTGCACCTCTTTAGCCCAAGAGAACAACACCCCGTGTGAAGAGCAGCAGCCCAGAGTGACCTGAAGTTTCTCAGGCACCAAACAGGTTACCATTTCCTACAGCAACCAAAGATGCAACATTTCACATGCCACCCCAACAGCAAGGTGCCCTACAGCCTTGCCTTCCCTCAACACCAACGCTCAAGCTCAAAAAACCTAAAACAGGTACACTAGGTTATTGCAACACATTTTTCCTTAGTGTTCCATACACGTCAAATTAGCCACTCACCAAAAATAAGAAATCATTTCCAAAAGACTTTTTAATCTATTTCTCCTGGTCTGCTTTTTTAAGAAACAGCGATATTCGGTAAGCTTGGAAGTTCAGAGGAATCTAGTAAGCTTGGAAGTTTAGAGGAAATTACTCTTTTCCTTGTTTTCTCTACTTATTCAAAGCATTTTAAGAAAAACCTTTCTCAAACAAAAAATAAGTCTAATGCATTATTTCAAAGGCCATCACAGAACTCGGACATCCAACAGTAAAATGGCAGGCACATTGTCACACTGTTACAAAAACCAGTAGGCGGCATCACAGATGTGCTACATGAGCAAGTGACATTTGTTTCTAGCATTTATTAAAAACTTCAGTCTGCATGTGCCCTTAAATGACTTAATTTTTAATTTATGCTGAAATGAACACATCTATTTCTCACCATGAAAAGTAGAGGGGAAAAAGGAAACCCTGCCAGTCAACATAGAAAAGAAAAGTAACTTGACAAGAACGACTTTTCAGACATGTAAAAAAAAAATCTCCTGAATATTCTCCTGCTTGTATTTCACATGGACTTTAATAAGAAAGATTTTAGTACGTATGCAATTATTACAAATATATACTTACTATGACATCACCAAGAACATTAGAAGCTTGATCATGCTTTAAGTTTCCTCTGACAACGTGGTAAGCAAGCTCATACAAAGCCTGCTGGATATCTGTTGAAAGACAGGAGATGATTAAGGAACATATTAGCTAATCCTCTGTCTAACTGCTAAAGCAATGTCTACTTGCTGTAGACTTCAGACTACGGACAAGTAAAGGGGATATGCTTCCCTTACCAATAAAAGAGATTACTTTGTTATCACTAATAGATTAAAATTGATCATCAATATCTAAGATTTCACACAAGCATGAAGTGACTGATGATCCACTGTCTCTAGAGAGTTCATGGAATAACAGTAAAATGGGAAGAAAATATACCCTCCCACATAAAGTAACTTGAGTCTTGACAGCTGGCTTAACAAAGACACCTTTACCTTGTAATTCACATAAATATCATATCATACATACATAGAAAACATTCCAGTACTTTCCTAGTCATGTCACATCAGATATGCTCTCAAAAACCACTTCTCTAGAAGAAAATAAAATTTAACTGGAGAAAAAAAATGCCTGATTAAGGATTATCTTTTATTTTTTAAGGGAAGTCTCCTATAACTCAAGAATGTAACCTTACAAATGCCCGTAATAAGCTGAAGCACTAAACAGAGGTATTCCACTTGAGAAAAACCTTGCAATGTTAAACATGGTGGTTGCAAAACCAGTTGTGAGAAACCTGTAAGGTTCTTAAATAACACACAAAAAATTTTGTGTTTTTACTATATGAAAAATAACAAACCCCCATGCTTTCACCTTGCACTTTTACCATATGGTTTGCTCAATAAACTATATTCACTAACAAGTTATACAGATCTTAATGCCTTAAACCAAATACTCAGTAATGTGGTGACTACAGACCACTGTGGGTGAACTAAAGCAATTTATTTTTTAAATAGGATAATTTCACACTTGCACACATTAGGGTTCATATATTTAACTTTTAAAATAAAATCTAGCTGTATGTTGAGTTTGCAAAATGGAATTCCACTTTCTACAGCACAGATCAAATACTGGACAATGCTGCCACAACCCACTACAAAGAAATCTCTGGATGTCTGAAAGCAATCCTTGTAGAGGATGCCTGTTTTTGTAGGATTCAACTTTAGCATACACTAATGGTCACCATACATGAACGCTCCAAGCACATACATGCAAAGGTACCATAATCAACTGTTTCCAGGCTTGTTTATTTAACCAACTCCATTAGTTAAACTAATATTTAACTATTTAACTTGTATTTTATTTAACTGTTTTTTTAAGGAACCAACAAACCACATAACTTACCTCTGAAACCCACATCATGGTTTTTGTTTTCACTGAGAGCACGACACAGCTGCACACTAAAATAAAACAAATTTTTTTTTAAAAGTCGTTAGATATTAGCATACACACACAAATGTTTTGGAGTTCTTTTTTGATTGACGCTCTGGCTAAAACAGCTTTAGATTTGGGCAGTTTAAATGGATGACTACATTTTAATTTTTCCAAAGTAAATCCTAATTCAGAGAACTTACACAGCAAAGAAACACAAGACTCCCAAGAGATCTTATACACATATAAATATTCTTCCTAACATTACACCTCCTTGAGAAAAGTAAGAACATGAGGCAACGTGGAAGCATGGAAGTACTAGCAATAACCTACTGTCATTATCCAATGAGGAAATGCTTCTCATAGAATTACTACGACTACGGTAGTTTTCAAACTCTCGCCTATAAAAAACTTTTAACATTAAACTATTTGCATTATTTCCTCACGCAACGTTTTACCAAGAGTAAGACAGAGTTTTTCTTTATTCTAGTCCCTAAAAGAATCCAGTCTAGGAAGCAAAAACCTGTCATGTTGCATTGTCACTGGTTGCTCTCAGGGCTCCCCCAACCAGCCAGCCATATGCAAAAAGCATTCTAAGTACTGTGCAGGCTGTTACATGAGATAAATTAATAGTTTTCTGTGTTATAAAATAAATGCTTAAAAAGCAGCCTTCTTCACTACACTGACAGCTCAGAAATGGACACGCTTCCTAGACATAAGGATCTTCTCTACCACTACTGTCACCCCAGCGTGAGGTTTCAAAAGCAGTTTCATACGTAGAAGTGACAGTATTTTAAAAAGGGTAGTGATTTATCTTTATCGTAACAGACACCAAGGAATATTTTAAAAACTTTTGTCACATTTGTGCATCTTCAAGCAAAAGTTCACATATTTTTCAAAGTATCTTTCATGTGCAGAAACTGAGGAGGGTATGAGAGCTATGCCTCGTTCCCACATAAGATGGCAAGACTACAGTTTGCTGTGGGAGCCATTTTAAGCTGTCTCAAATAAGGCAGATACGTACAATTATCACAGAGGCTTATCACAAAAAATAAACAGTAAAAAATAGTTCTGTAGCAATCCATTACTCATTCTATTTACATCCTATACAGATTACCACTTCTCTAGCAGGACTAAACAGCTGTTCTAGCCATCAAAGATTATAATTAGCTAATATAAGGTATACACACCCCTTAAAGACAACTGGAAACTAGGGAGTTTCACACATAATGTAATCAGTAGAAACACAGAAGCTCAGCAAAAAGCAAAGCTACGGCTAAGATGTCCCAAATGCTATTGAAGAGAATGCAATATATTTGGAAATAACCAGAAGAGAGATAGCAAAACAGCAGAAGAGGTATTTTATTTTTCATGAATGGTAAGTAAACACTGTTTTAAAGAATAGATTTTTCCCCCAGCTGTCCCCAAAGAGTGTATCAATTCAATAAAAATCAATTTTCCTAAATTTTAATTACTCCTTCATAGAGAAGGTAACCTATAAGCACTCATTTCTAAGTCCTGTATACAAATAACTGTAAAGCGAAACATCAGATTCCAAAAAAAATTATCTGAGATACACACTTTGACCCCTACGTCCTAAGATGGTATCATCAGCCAGGTTACAATAGCAACAACCCTGTCTGCGTGGACTGATGAGATCATTTATGTACATCTTAATACAAAAATCAGAGTTTCAACCTCTTCCCATTCCCTTTCTAGCAGTATCAAAATAGTATTAACAACTTTACACTACTTTAAGACATGAATCTGTTCGATCAATATAGTAAGAAACTGTAAGATGAATCTGCTTAATTATTAAGCATGTTAAAACAACATGCTTAATATCTGCAATTAGAACCCCCTGAATTACTAAATTGGAGAAAAAAAAAAGAAGGCAAAAACATTTGGTTTTATGCGTTTATTCTTTTCTAGAGGCACTCTCTCTCAGAGGAAGACCACCTTTCCTGTAGGTGCTGCCAGGCAGTACAGCTGCACTAATTTAATGGCTTGTTGCTGCAGAAATGGGACACATTCACCAACACTTCCTCCCTTCTCAGCAGTACAGTTTTAGCCCTCCCATCAGTTACACCAGTGCAACTGACAAACCTGGCAGAAAACTGGTCAAAACCCAAGTCTTCAGCCACCTCTGCAAGTTGAAGCACTTACCAGGAGGCCATAGAGGCACCCTGGTGACTGACGACAAGGCAGAAGCCCTCCTTTCCAGTAACCACAAGCTGAGAGATTAGCTCATCTAGTCTCAGCTTAGTGCATCAAATTAAAATCAAAACATTGCACCTTCACAGGAATAGAAATATCAATGCTGGTACAGTCTGGTAAGTGTTCATTTGACATTTATTACTCTGACCTGGCAGCTCATTGCTGCAAGCTTAGGATGGAGAACTTCCCTGCTCTACTACAACCTACATCTCTTCATCTGAAAGTAAAACTGTGTAATGCGTGTAAAATACAACTAAAAAACAGGATAACCTAGAAAGCAAAAATATTTTTAAAAAACACACAAACACTTTTGAAAACCACAGTTTCAAAATTAAATTTTTCTGGACTATGATGGGATAGATTTGCTTAAAACACAAATTCTGAAGCCGTGTCAACAAGTTTGCATGGCAGAGGCAACACCGGAACTGAGGCCTCCCAACTCATACACCACGTCCTATAACCTCCATTTCACTCCCACACATGGATTAAAGCACTAATTATCACAAAGTGCATGTGCCTGCTAGTATTTAAGTATATGCATAATTCAACAGATGTAGGTAGTTCTTTAGTTGAGATAAAGCACAATCAATTGCATTTTGCAGTCAGGACAGCACAACTACAACTAAACTCTTCTCCTGATTCTCAGCCCTTCACCTGCATGAGCAATGTTACAGTGTTGAGTTGAAGTAACAAACAAGCTGGAAGTGCCTGACAGACCGAGTCTCAAAACCTCACATTCACAGAATGTTAAGCTTCTTCAGTTTATCTTGAGGCTTAACATATTGCATAAACTGCCAGGCAAGTACTTTAATAAAGCCCTCCATCCATGCTAAATGCCCCTTGATACGCTGAATCTCTCACAAAACAAGGTAAAGTACCAGTTCCTATGCGTGTTATAAATGTCCATGTGGGCTGCAGTGATAGACCAGCATCTTGTAGTGGAAAACACAACAATTTTTCTACAAGGACAGTACACACAAGTTGGTCTACAGGGAGTCCAGACTAAACAGCATAAGTAGTCACCCTCAGACTGCAACTTCATCTGGCAGCAGCAAAGAGATGAACACAATTTAGTAAATTGTACTTAGACAGAGAAGGATCTGAACAAAAAAATGACAGGTAAGATGACCACATCCTGACCAATGTAGTTTTGGCAGGTACATACACTTGAAACTACCACATTTATGTATTTGTTTGAGATACTACTACACATCAGTAGCTTCATTAATTAAATTCAAAGCTTATACAGTTTTGAACAATGTCTCTGTGTCTTGGAAGCAAACGGTCACTGCAGCATTACTAATTAACATTACGACCCTCTAAGACACACAAAATCCTTACCTTCTGATTTCTGGATAGCACTGTAAAATCATGACAAGTTGATCACATGATCAAAAATATCATACCATTCCAAAAAAAAAAAAAATAGAGCAATTATCTTAAGCATCCATTAAGCCCGGTATAAGATCAAATGCCAAATTAAAATAAACTATCTACTTCTCTCAATATAGTTTCATATTCCCCCAAAACACAGAAATGTGTTTTCATTTAGGTAACTACTAACTGCCAAAATACTATCTCAACTGATCTAGTCAGATCATGTAAGCCATTTCATGCTCCAGCAAGTAAATATATTCTCCATAAGAACTACTCTTTTCTACCAATTGTTTTATCCCCTTAAAAAGCCTACAAAAACCTAAATTTTTGTAAACCTATTTGCTAGTAATGTCAGTTTTGTCTTTCTGCAGCATCCTTCCCCTTCCCACTTCTCTAACATCATTATAATGCATTGTCTTAACTTTGAACCAAAAAGCCCAAGAATGAACTTAGGCCTAATTTTTATTCTTGGGCATACTGGTATTAGATAAATAATTCAATAAAAATAAGTAGTGCCATTGCATTTATTCCCTTTTTACTTTAATGTTTAAAAACATTTCATGTATTTCATTCTGAAATGATAGCATCCTAGCTCTGTTTTCCTCTAGTGAATCAGGAGATAAAAAGTTTTAGAAAAAGAAACACAAAGTTACGCACTGAAGACTCTCCCAATAAAGTGGGCTTCCTAAAAAGTTCTCTAAATATTGTCTTCAGATCTATACTCCATATTCTAGAAAATGAGTGAACGCATGTTCCTTGGATTTATAAAGCTACCACTGCAAAACCTGACAACTGTTATCCAGACACAATTATATTTCTTTCAAAACATATGGCCTCATCTGCTCTTCAAGTCGTGCCTGAAACAGCATTTAAGCAGTACTCCAAATGAAGTGCAAGTACCATAAATACAGGAATTTAGCTAATCATTTTGTTTTATTGGTCTCACAGCAGATGAACACTTTCTTCCCATCATGTTTAAAAAGTACTGCTCTGAGGAGAGAGAAGAATCATAAAAGGTTTTATCATGGTCAAACGCTAAGGTAACTTGCCTCTTACAAAGCTCAGAGTGCTGAGAATCCAGTGTAAACAGCACAGTTGCCATTAGATGATCAGCTATGAAATGTCTGTCCTTTTGCAAACTCCACACAACCTTTCAACATGTTCAACTTGCATACTAACATGATAATGGTTCTAGCATAATTCAAACCAAAAATTACATGGCTATAAAGGGGGCCTCCTTCACTACAAAATGGAGGCTCTGGAGAGAACAGTGTTTTGTGCAAGGATTCTCTACATTCTCTAATCTCCAACCCACTGCTTTTTCCTTCATGCACAAGGAAGATTAATTGCCAAAGCTGCACAATCTTTTAGAAAACATGAACAGAAGAAAATAATAAAATGAGTGCTTATCAAGAAGTGTTTCTCTAAGTGATCCCTTCAATACCTATATATGAAACTGCAGGATTTTTTACTTGCAACAAAAAACAGAAGGACATGGAAGAATTAAAATAAGAGAATATAAAAACCATAGTTAGTGCAGAGGACACCCCTGCCAAACTAACAGAGTAACATGAAATGACCAAACTGGTGAGTTACCCCTGAAGAGCTGTACTCCTGAAACACGACATTTCGTGAACCTGCCACATTAAGATGGCTTAAAACAGAAACGGATCCAGAATGGAAAGCTCCTGGCACACCTGGATTAATTTAGGAGGCTGCAACAGGACCCCTCCGCGCACAAACGTTACTTTGTAGGATAGAACAAGCATAACTACCTGATCATATTTTGCCTGGGTCAAAGAATACGGGGCCAGTCCCCTCGGAATCAGTAAAAAGGTGAGAATGAGGGCTGAGGCCTCTGCCAGAAAGGTCAGTACCGTAGTGCCAGCAACACAGGAACGCTTCAGGGTCCGTATTACCCCGGGGGCCGGCTGAAGATGAGCTCGACCCCCGACAAATCTGGCCCAGAGGCTGGAAGGGGGCGCTCGGGGCGCCGGGAAAGCTGGGCCCTGCTACGGGGGCCCAATGTCGGCGGAGGGAGGCAGCACCCGGCCGAACCAGACGGGAGAGCGGCCCAGGCCCTCCTCCCGACCACGGTTTCGACCCTACGCCCAGCAGCAAGGACGCAGCCCCGACCGACGTCCTCTCCGCCGCCCCCCGCCTCCCTCCTGCAGGCCGCAGCGCCCCATCCCTCCCCGCGGCGAGGCCCCGCACTCACAACTCGCTCTTGCCGCCTTTCTCCCAGTTCTTTATCCACTCGGCCGGGAGCAGCGCCGCCATCTTCCCCGTGTAGCGCCGAAGGCCCGGATGGAGCAGCGGCGGCGCCGGGTCAGAGGGGACGGACGGGCCGCGAGAAACCGCGGGACACGGCCGCGCCGTGCGGGGAGGCGGCCAGGCGGACTGCGCCTGCGTACGGGGGCTGCGGGGCGGTGCCACGGCCGCGCGTGTGCGTTAGAACCGCGGAGGCGGGGCAGGCCCCGCGGGTGCGGGGTGCCGCGTGTGCGCGTCGGAGCCGTGCGCGTGGTTTGCACCGCCGCGCGTGTGCGCGTTCGAACCGCGGTGTGTGCGCCAGAGGCGTGGGGCGGCGTGCCCCGCGGGTCGCGTGTGTGCGTTCGGACAGCGGAGCGCTCCGTGCGCATGTGCGTTGCAGTCGCGGGGCGCCGCGTCTTGCGCGTGTGCGTTGGGCGCCGCCAGCCCCGCGTACGGCGGGAGGTGTGAGATGTCTGCTCGCAGAAATGGCGAGAAGGGTAAATCGTTTTAATAAGTAAACGGTTAAAAAAGGGTTTGTGTAAGACTTACCGTGACACATCTGGATGGTCTCTCCGACATGAGCACTTCGGACAAACAACTGTACAGATGTCGTCTTCCGAGTGTTACTCCTAATGCGCGTGCCTATTTTATTACATGTCGCTCATTTCCGTTGGGTTTCCGCCACTTGTTCTGTGTTCACTGCAGTTGCTAATTGGGATATAAGGGTTAAAATACTCAATTTGGTCAGGCAGCACATGTTTTTAGTCTTTCCAGACATTCCTCTTTCCTCTCAAGTCTTTATTTCGCCTATGTTCTCGGTCTCGTACATGCTTCCTCCTCTACTGAATTGTAAATTGTACGAAACAAATACGATGAAACTTCAGAAAATGGGGAATTTGAAATAAAATCAGATGGTGAGGCTTCAGTGCCCTGTGCCTGTAGCAGTGCCAGCACTGCTGAGCTCTCTGCCTTGTGCTGTGTTCTCCACACTGAGCTGAAACTGACAGCTTGCAAGCCCTTGGTGTAACAGTGTTTTCCCCTCGCAAAATAGCTCTGATCAGAAACTCTAGCATTTCAGCAAACCTACATAACTCTGCCTGAGAGAGGGAATAGTGTCGTTTCAATTATTATTCACAGCCAGTTCCTGGAGGCTGTATATTGTGCGGGGTGCTGGTGTTCTTGGGCCCTGTGATCAACACCTACTACAAAGGGACCCATTACAGCACTGAACTCTGCACTAGCACAAGTAATAAAGGAGGCAGATTCTCTGCTTCTCATACTTACATTTTAAATTAGATACAGACCACATTCCAGGCATACCATATGCAGTGTGATAGAAGATACACTCAGTTTACAAGTGCCTAATATATTTATGATCGGTTATTTAAAAAAAAAATTAAATAAATATATTTAAAACATATGTGTGGGTTATAAGAGGCATTGAATTACAGGCCTCAGGAATAACATGAGAGGATATTATAAGCAAGTGCACTAAGTCTATTTAGAAGATAAGCCTAAAAGGCACATAAACAAAGCAAGAATCTAGCAAAAGATATTAGGTGCAAGGATGCATGTAGGAATAGCTATGTAAGGTCTGAATGTAAAAATGTGAGATTTTGCCTTCGTGATGAAGAGGAAGAGACAGTCGTGGAGAAATGCAGTAGAATAAAGCCATCAAGTCATTGCAGGACCAACAGGTTAAATCCCAAGTTTACTTAAGGAATCTAAACCACTTCTTTCTTGAAGTATATTAGTAACAGACTAGGACAGGCTGAAAATAAAAGATAGTACATGCAATGTAGAAATACATGTGACAGAAACAATTTTAAAATCTGCTCTGAGAAGAGTCTGATTCCACAATATTTCTATGGTATTATACAAAATATTTAGTGGTAGGATTTATATAAAACATACTCTACTTAATTCATATGCATGATATATATGACATATAACCTCTAAAACATAAGCAGTCATGAATTTCATTAAGTGATATAGGCAAAGCAAAATATTTTAAAAATAAGTATGTACCAATTCCTCTTCAGAATAATGTTATTGACACAGAGTAGTCTTTGTTCCAGGCTATAAAATCATATTCCATTTTGACGTATCCTTGCTTTTGTGGTGGACATTTTTATGTAGTGAAATATCTTTCTCAGTACCACCTATGTTAGCTGAATTGTGAGAAATTCCTAGGTTAAAAAATAAGATTTATATTTTAGTTTTGTGAAACAGCCTTTATAGTTTATTCTTCATCTTTTCATGAGGCTTTTGTGTGCTAGAAAAAGCATTTTGGGCATCCTAAGATGCGTATAAATGAGTAAGAGAACCTTGTTAAAAGCCAGGACAGCTTTGTGTTTCCTTCTGTTATTTCTACAGGTTGACATTTACCTTTCTAAATAATGGAATAAAATAAAATTTTGAAAAGAAGGAAAAATGATGCCTGCAAAGGCAGGATATGTCACAGCACAGTCTTAAGTAACCTACTGTGCTTCCTGCCTGAATAAAGAAGTACTCTGAAGGCTTTGTCCCAGCTACATTGAAGAAAATGCCTGTGTCACCACTATGGTAACAGCTGGATAGCAGCGGGAAGTTATTTAACTGAACAGTAAATACAAGGTTTTCAAGGGTGTAGTACATTATCAAGCAAATACATAGCTAGAAAAATATCAGTGGTAATTGGATTTTATAAAAATGTATTTATTCTTGTTTTTTTAAATAAATGCTACAGACATCCATTGGGAGTGCTGGAAATGTACAAAAGCAGAAGAAATAAAACATCCAACCACTCATTTCCTCTGTATTAACCCGTTCTGTGGAATTTATGTAACAGGGCATAACTTTATTATCTGCTCTGAGGGTTAAACAACTGAGTGTTTTACTTTTTCTGTACAGACAATTAAGAATGACTTTTTGGAATAAAATGTCTTTTATTATTTGGCTTTTGTATTATGTCCATGTAAGAACTAATTGTTCTAAATTCCCTTTAAAAAAAAAATAAAGTAATTGTTTTGTTATTGCTCCTGTTCTTTTCCTGTAGACATTTCTTAAATTCTCACACAGAAGAAGTAAAGGTACATAGAAGGCATGGTTCCACATTATTCAGATAATTTCCATTTGGTAGATGCTGTTTAGGCGAGTAGAAATTCAAAACATTAGCTAATACCAGCTGTTTCCATTCATCTCGACAACTGAAATGAGAAACATTCTCAGACAGTGATTGTCAAACACATCTTGCAACTTTGGGGCTTTTTCATGGCTAAATTCAGTGTCACTGCATCATCCTGAGCTATAAAATGTCCCAGATTTAATTAAGATCAGTGAATGTGGAGGATCACACCGTTTTGGAGACCTGTGCTTGTTTTCAGCTCACAGAAATCAGCGTTCTTTCAGTGAGAGTTGTTTGTTTTTCTTACCACTTGCCAAGACAGGCAAGAGCCAAGTGTAGATTTAGGTTCCATTTCCAAACCCGATTGACCTGCAAGTCTCCTGGTCAAGACTTAACTTGTTGGTTCTGTGTATGTTCGTGCAACCTGCTAGTGAATAATGAAAGGCAGAAAGACTAATTAAACTCTTCTGCATAATGCCTGTGAAGAAGGGGCTTTGTTAAAAATGGTGCTGGAAGCAATGCCTGGAGTAATGTGATTGGAACAGCATTTGGTAGGCAGCAGATCATTTATCAAATCAAATATCAGCAGATCAAATATCTAATAACAGCATGTTATTTGCTTGACAATATGTTTCACTACTTCAATGTGTATTTCTCTCCCATCAGTGTATAGTGCTAAAGAATACTGTTTGTTTTTTTCTGATTTGCATTGACAAGGAAAGACAAAAAGACCCCCCAAAATCTGTTTCAGCAGCAGCTTTGAACAATGGAGAAACCTACAACAACAGGGAAAAGCATAATTATTTCTTTAACCACAGTGTCACCAAATGGCTAAACGTTAGTGCAGAAGTGGAGATCTGTGAGACACTTACTGCTGGGATTTATTTGAAGAATGAAGACAAGCTGATCTAATGGGCTTTATTCCCAGCCTATGCTGGAACTATTGCATGGCCAATTCCTGCTTGCCTGCCCTGAAGAATGACGGCACAATAAAAAACTAATACATTAATTAGGCAATATTTTGTATTCCGGTACATGCACCTTCCTTGAAAACGCCATGTCCAGGTAAATTACTGGAATCTCAAGATAAGAGTATGTGAAGTGTGAGTATAACAAAAAACCTATGAATTTTGCGTATTTTGCAAGCTGAGCAGTGACAGTATCGCTGCCAGTGTAATTTGGAGTCTTGTAGCACTTTCTAAGTCCATTAATACAGAAAGGCAGAGTACAACTTGTAAAGCAGATACTCCTGGCCTCACAGCTCATCACTCAGTGATCTAATAGCTGGATATTCTTCAGCATTGCTCTGTATCATTACACCTCTTGGATTACACATATCCCACAAAAAAGGGGATGACTTACTGCGCTCTGCTAACAAAATCCCTTTGGAAACTTCAGCCTGTAATGAACTTGTGGTCACGCACACAAAGGGTATGTTGTATCAGCCTCCCTGGCAGCATCTGTCCGGTGTTGGGAGAGCCAGGCAGCCCATGGTGGTGTCCCAGCAGCTTTGCAGCCTGTGCTTACAGTTTGTCCTTCTGCCCTTCCCCTCTGGCCTGTGTGCAGAGAACCTCTGGGGAGGGTTCTCTGGTGGCTGGAGCCTCTGGAGAGGGTTGGCTGGGTGCTGGTGATGCAAGAAATGTAAGAAGTCAATGTTTGCAGGCAGCCACCACTTATCAGTGGGTGGGCAGTATCTGCAGTTTGCCAGAACTATTGGTGTGGCTGTTAGTGAAGTTGGCAGGCACTTATCCCATGGCATAGGTGCCTCATGCTGGTTTATTGTGAGGGGTTAATGGTATTAGTGCATTGAGAGAATATGAAGGTTTGAAGGTAAAACCTGAATTTGGTAAATCAGACTCTTACCAACGCAGTCCACATCCTTGTTTGGGTTATGTACCCCAGATACCAAGCATGTTAAAATGAAGTGTGCCTGTGGCTAATGGTAATCAAGTCAGAGAAATTCTGAACCCCTACCTAAACTTGGGGTTTGCAGGCTGTTAGGCATCAAAGAAGCTGTTTCTGAAACTCTCAGTTGTGATTCCCCATTCTTGATCCCAGCCTGGAAAGCATTCTGGGGCACCTTGTCCATTGCTCTCTGTTCTGCTGCTGCATCTCTTTCTGATAGTTTGAGTGAGTCCAAGGTCAGAAGATAATTAAATACACCTGCCTTTGACATGAGAAGAATATTTTTTTTCAGCTTCTACAGCAATGTAAAGCATTGAATATGTTTACTCTGCTAAGATTTGGATGGTCATGTTGGGTGGCCCGCATATATAATAATTCTCAGACATCATCAACAGGATGTGGGGAAAATTAATAGCCAAAGTGGTCAGTTAAAGGGACATGTTTGTTAACCACAGCATTCCTCTTTGCTCCTCTCTGTCTCTTTTCTCCTATTAGGGCATAAATGAGGAAGCATGCAGGGAATAAGCAAGCATCGCCTTGAACTTGCCATTTTTCAACTTATTATGTCAGACTTACATAGCACCTGTGTGCCAGCACTAATATTCCAGCATGAAGGAATTATGAATAGAAAACCGTGTATGTAGTCATATGTCACATGCATGCTAAGTCCAAAGTCCCCGCTCTAGATAATAATTTCTTGCATTAATCAGTTCAAACAGAACTAAGATAAATCACTAGTTGCATTTTCCTCTTCATTTGGCATTTATCTTAGCTTGTCTGCTCAGTGAATTGTGAAAGAAAGTAAACAGTTTGTCTCTGATTTGACACCACACTGAAGTGAACTTAAAAATAGTTTCAGCTGCAGCATACTAAGACATCAAAAGAAGATTCGGTTTTGACACGTTTAGATGCTAACTTTCCCACAGGGCATGTGTTATCAAGTTCAGTACTGTTGCCATTATTTGATGACTTTAGTTTTAATGAGAAGGTATTTTATTGCATTGACTGATCAGCAATGGACTTGGGAGTTATAGGAATGTGTGTCCTGTATAAGATTTCATTGCTGAATTTCAAAAGACTCATCATGGTTTTTCAGCTTTTCCTGCTTCTGTACTATAATTATGTCTCTGTTTTTCTCAAACTTCCCTTCAGACTCCTCCACTCCCTTCATGAAAATTAATGAGAATGATGTTTATCACCTGCTTGCAACAAAAAGAAAGAAAGAAAGAATGTGCTGTAATAGTAAATGCTGTGGATAAAGAGAAAGAGTGTCCTGTTTTGGAAGAGAGAATTAGGTTTGATTTTCTGGGGACCAGCATACAGATGCATGGCTTTCCTATCAAATGACTGCATCTCTTCCTATGGTAGTGAAAGCACTGGATATAGTTCAAGGGAAAAGACATCTTTCAGACATCTGTCACTTATTAATTATTTGATTTTCTATTGTTATATTTGTGAGAAAATGTTTCTTGTCAAGGTGCCATTTTGTCATTTTTCCATGTTTGATTTTCTTCTTTGCTGCACCTCTGAAATCCCAGCTCTGGATTGCATAGCTTTTTTCACTCCATTCATTAATCTGGTACTGATGGTCCAATTGATTAGTCAATGAGATAAGTAGGAAATAAATTACATTATTTTCTTAGGGATTATGTCAACAAACACAGTTTCCCATATGAACCTCTGTGACTCATGACCCATTATTGACTAAACAGTTTGTGTCAAAGAACTGTGTGCTAAGTCCAGTTTATGTTTATCTGGCTCAAACAGGTTGTAACTGACGGAAATTTTTAACATGATTGTGTAAAGAAAATTTCAAGGAGACTGTACTTTTGGTACGATCTGATTTTTCAGTTTTATTTTATATCATATTTTTTGATGGAAAGGTTTTTGGGAAGCGATCTTATCCAACCTCCTGCAGAGGTGAGAGCTTTTTGATTTAAACTTTTATCATAGTTTTTGATTTAGACATCAAAACCTGAAAGTGGGTATCTGCAAAACCACTTTGTGACCTCTGAAAACAATCTGCTTCATTTGGAGAGGTACCAAACCTCAACAGAGCAAGGGCCCCTGGGAAAATCACTGCTAATGGATGTATTAATAATGTGGTATTACAAGGACTTAGAAGATTAAATATTCATGTTCACATTGCAGTGTTAAGGTGCAAACCTCTTATTGTGTCAGCGAATCTTAAATAAATAATCTGGTTTTGGACTGATGGGGAATAAGTTGAGAGGGATGTGACTCAGTACTGCAATAGAGCTGTTTGTTTCTTATAGGCTCAGAATCACCATTGTGCTGCATCACTAAATATTATGTTACAGATTGTGGGTCATTCTTTTCTGAACGAAGTGCGAGTGGTATGTGGAATTGCATCCTAAGTTATTGAGTACTGTTGTTCATTACTGAATAACCATTACATGTTTTTTCTAATCAATCAAAGTGTGTTTGTTACTATTTCATTACTTTCCATATACTATAGTTACTTGTAATAACTAGAAGCTTTGAATCAAACTGGAGTCTTAGTAGATGCTGGACAACAAAGTGAGAAGCAATCCTTCCTCAAAAGGGCTTTCAGTGTAAGCCCTAGAATCCGCAAACATTCTAACACGTTGTATAATTACACTGCTTCTCCTGATATTGTCCACGCTATCTGCCACAAGTCTCTTGGGAGATACATGATCTGAAAAAACTGAGTTGCTACTGTTGACATGCACATGGGGAAAACCAAAAAAGCTTGAGAACATTATTCCAAGTAGCTGAGTTTTCCTGAGGACAGCAGGAAGCAGGTCCCCTACATAGAACCAAATACTTTGGGTACGTTAAAATGTGTTGGGTCAAAAATGAGGTCACCTGAGATTTTAAAAAACAGAAAAAGGTTAAAGCAATATTTTAATGTTCAAGACCATCTTAGTCTTAGCCATGAGGATGATTAGATGATTTTTGGCTACAACTACCAAGAAAATAGCCTGAGGTTTCTGTCTGATTTGGAAAATTCAAGCCCAAAAATGTTTCTGGTTTAACAGATTTGAATCGTAACAAGCTGTGATTCTGCGGGGACAAGAGGTGAGAGCAAGGAGAGCGTTGGGATGAACACTTTCCAGACCTGAAACCGCCGGGAGAAGATGGTGCGACATGAAGAGGCTGCTGCAGATGCTGAGGGAGGAGAGGCCGGCGCGGAGCCGAGAGGGGTCGGAAGTGAGGCACTGAGCGGACGGAGAAACGGAAGGAGCTGAAGAGTAGGGCTGAGGGGGCCGAGGAAACTGGGGGGGAGGGGAGGAGGG
>VZRR01005863.1:0-26506 GCA_013398015.1 Oreocharis arfaki | reverse complement strand
CCCTCAGCTCTGCCCCCGTCTCCACGGCGGTACCGGGGGTGCCGAGGGCCGGTGCGACCGCCGCTGCTCCCGGCCACTCACGGACCTGGCGGGTTGGTCCCGGCCGGCGAGGCGTTGCCATGGGGACGGGCGCGCCGCCGCCTGCGGCAGCGTCCGCGCCGGGGCTGCCCCGGCTCGAGGGTCCGCAGTGCTCCGGCTGGAACAGTCAGTGCTGCTCTTTACAAAAGTGAATGAAAAATTTGCTATCTATTAAGCGCTTCAGTGGTCTCTGTGGTTCTTTTCACCTATTCGTATATTATCTCTGCTTGCCCACTCTTTAATTATTTTTCTTTTATTAAGCCCATCGCTTTCTAGAACTGCTTCTTGTTAATAAAAATGCAGTTCTGTTCGGGTTTTCTTTGTTAAGATTACAGTAGTTATTAAGAATTCTGTAGGGAGAAGTTCACTCGGGTAGTATTTTTTCAGCGGTAATTTAATTTCAAGCAGTTCTCTTTTGCATAATGTCTGTGATCTTATGCTTGTATTTTTCTCTGTAACTGTTAGTGTATTTCTGCTTCTGTACTACTTGTTTGATGCTTCTGTCTTCCTGCTGAAAGCCCTATAAATGGGTGTAAGTACTCATTTTGGTTTGGGTAATTTTTGCACTGTTTTTAATCTGCATCTGCTGCAAAATGCAAACGTTTGCAGCACTACTTTATCCCTTCACTGCTACAGTCTTGTGTTGAGATTTTAATTGCAATACTTCGTGTAACTAACTGGGAGAATTTAGTTTCCTAACTGACCGTATAGAAACTACAAGATCTTACAGGAGACCATTTTTGAAGGAAAAGCAACCAACTGCATGAAAAAACCCTCTTTTACCTTTTTGTCAAATACTTTTTTGTTAATCTAATACCTTGACATAGAGCAGTAGGAAATACATTAACTTAATTACTCATTGTTTAACCTGAAGTAAATCACCATATAACAAGAGAAGACAACAGTGAAATATTGTCTCTAAGAAAACAAATTTTTGTGTGATGGATTGGTTGGTTAAGCTTTTATTTGGATGTTTTTCATTTTCTTAACTGCTTGCTTTTGCTATCTACTTGATTGCTTTGCAGTTTTCTTTGAAGTTCTTTAAAGAATCGCCAACTACTTGATACCTACAGCATTGGCCAAGAAGGGCAAAGGAATAAGTTAATGATTCTTCTGCACCTCGCCTGACCTTGCCCTTTGCAACCAGCAGCAAAAGTGAAAGAATGCAGATGAGGATCGTTGGTTGTGGGGTTTTTTTGACTGTTCCAACTGATACGAGACAGACTTGCATTTGTTATCAGAAAAGTAAGGAAATTTGTGTTCATATCTCAATTTTAGAAGTATGAAAATGGATTTCATTTCAGGCCGTGTGTACCTGTGATAGGGCTACTGTCTGTTGCTGTCCTCCCGGGGGGGTGATACAGCTGCAGGGAGCTGAAGAATTCCAGAAAATCCAATTTTTAATCAGATACAGAATTTCCTAGGAGAGAGAAGTCTGGGTCATGGCATTTAATTCTGTCTGCTGTTACGTTCTTTCTCCTTTTTGCTGCCCTCTACTTTTTAATTCCAGGATTTTGTCTTGTTGTCTTTAGATCTTCTGGAATATCCCCAATTTGTGTGCCTTGCTAGTGTCAGTAAAACATGTACATTTCAGACTTTCCCTGACCTCAGACTCTTTCAACTTTAGAATATATTTTAATTTGGATTTCTTGGCCAAGGGAGAGAATTTTTAAATGTTTTTTTTTTGGTCATAGTTTTGAAGTTGTGGCTTCGTAAGCAATGCTGAAGGTTATGTGAAAAAGAAGGTTTTAAACCTCTTTGTCTTTCTACCAACAGGAATGTAAATACTGGAATTTGTTCTAAAGATTGGTGGAAAATGGCAATGAAACCAGTACCTGCTTTGATTAATCCATTGCTACATTTGGTCTGATTGGATACTAATCCCTTAGGGAAAACTATTGTAAGTACTTTTTGTGTTGTTTTGTTTAACAGTGTACAGTCCTTTGCTGCTTTTTATTTTTCATAGCATGGGATCTTTTTTGTGGAGTTCTAATCCAAAATATTCTGAGCATGATGATTTAAAGTCAGGCTCTAGAAACTGCAAGATTTTTAAACATGAAAAATGTAGCTGTGTGTGAAGACTGAAAGGTTAAGATGAATAAGGCATGCTCCAAAGCTTGAATTGAGTGTCAGTCCTATCATATAAAATGTAAAATGAAGCTGTACATATCTTGCAGATCGTTGTCCTTCCCCTTCAATGTTTTAGAGAGTTTCTTGTTAAACAGAAAGGCAAGCAGAGTATTTTCAACAGGCACAACTATCATATTTTATTTTTGATAAAATATTATAATTAGAATTAATTCCCAAATCATCCCCATTTCCGGATGAAGTTAAAAATAAAATATGGAGGATAATTCAGGAGAGATTTCCAAGTGTACAAGATGATGAGTGATGTGTGTGTATGAATACACGCACTTTATATATATAAATATATGTATAAATACATACATATATATGTATGCAGATTATTCTCATTCTTTAATAGAAGAACATTCATGATGTGACACCAGAAAGTATCAGGGTAGTGTTGTGCCTCAGGCTGCAGCTGAGTGACTGTGAGTGATGAGTTCAGCACGGCGGCTGTGGGCAGGAGCACTGGCAGGGCAGGGAACGGCCTCACCGGTGGGTGGGGCAGGGTGTGCCGGTCCGATGCTTCTCCAACTTTGCCACAGAGGCCAGAAGATTCAAGATTCAGCAGTTTTGCTGTGACATGAATCACGTTGCTGTAACTGAAGTTTCATATCATAATATCTCCCTGAAGAAAAATGCCCTCTTTTTCCATGTTTTTCTTCAACTAGAAGTTTAAATTATATGTAAAAGAAGGATGTAGCACTAAAAGCTGTAGCACAGCTAATACTCAGGAAAGAAGATGCATCTCAGGGCACTGCAGGTTTTAATAGGCATTTTTTACTACTGGCTGTTCTTTTCCATAACACCTGTTGACTCAGTAATATTTTGTTTGTTTCTTAGTTGCAGGAGCAGTATCTTAGGCTACAGCATGCCAGTTTTTCCTAGAGCAGCTGGTATTTACTCCTTCCTTCTCATACATACAACTGAAGTTCTGATGGCATTTAACTTGCAAGTTCACAAAAAGGATTTTTTCTCTCTGCCCTTAGCAGCCATGAACCCTTTTTTTAAATTTCTCTATTCCATGCCCATATGACTTCTTCGTGAAGAAAAACACAATGTGAAAATAATTCTCAAAATGATATGTTTCAGTTAGCCTGGTTATGTACATTTTGAAGATGGAGAGAGCACAAAAGTCTGTGTGACTGAAGTCAGAAATTAGGAGGGTGTAATAGCCTACTATAACCTTGAGCAGCTGGCTGACTTCCTGTGATGACAAACCCTGATGGGAGGCTAAGTAGGACCTGTTGGAAGAACAGACAAATGAAGCTGAGCTGATGGGGTTATGTAAGCTTTGGCACTGTATCAAGAGGCATTCTGTAGATATATACCCTCTTTCTAAAAGAAAATAAAAGGAATCTAAACAGAACTTTTTAAAATATGGCTACTGACAATTAGATAAAAATATGCTAGAATTTGTAAACATTGTTTAAATAAGTCATGTTTCTGGTAATTTTATAAGTACATTTATAATATTTATAAGTACGTTTTCAGTTAGCACCATGCATGTTCCTTGATCTAATTGCAGCTGAGCAGGCAGAAACTGAAGTTCATTGAAGTGACATATGCATAATCTGTGTGTCAGCTGGTGCAGTATGTTCTGTTTGATATTTACTTGGTGCACTACTCACATTTCAAAATTCAGTCAACAGTAAATACTGACACATACCCTTTGGTCAGGAACATGAGGCTGTGTGAGTAGATTTCTGACTTGGAGGTTACTGCCATGCTAGTCATGTAAAAGAATTAAAAATAACTCAATGCCAATCTGGTTTAGGGTTAAGGATGGAAATAGTCATATCTAGTAAAATAGATTTGAAAGGGAAGAGTGAGTTTTCTACTTTTTGTTTGAAGCTTTTCAGATCTGGATAATATGATCATGTTGTATTTTTGCATAAACTCAACACCTGTTAATATTTTTAAAGCTGAATTAAACGTGTTTGTTTTGCAGAACCACAGAGTAAAATTTTGCATTTTGAGTAAGTTAACATTTTTGCTATATATTTTTGTCTTTATTTTTTCTTCTGAAGCATAATCAGTATGCTATATAAATTGGTGATTCAGCTTGAAAGAGGGTGGTGTCTTGTGGCAAATAGCTTTCGGATATTTAAAAGCAGGATTAAACTTGGCTCAGCTTCTGGAAGCCTTTCAGGCTAAAATAGACTTTGTTTACTCACTGTATAAGAAGATATATAGTGCTTCAATAATAGTTAAAATATCTGGGCTTTATAAGTGAAAATTATTTTTAACATTTCTGGACCTTCTACCTTTAATTCACATGTCCTTAATTAAAACCCATGCAAAATGGCTTAATTAACTTCAGTATACATCGAGTATACTCTGAACTCAGGTTGGCTACTGGTATATATTGTACAGTCTTGTGTGCCCATCTTAGGTGGCAGATTTTTGCGAATTTATATTTCTTAACCATAAACTATTCAAAAATTTATCCTTACTCATTTTTCTGCTGCAGTAAATAGCTATCTGAGTTCTGTTAAGATGCCAGATATTGTTCTAAATCATTATTCCAACTAACTGGAGTTGGGCAACTGCTAAAAAACCGGTGCAGAAATACTCTTCCTAAGCTAGCTGAAATTTTACACTTTGAATAGTTGCTTGTAATAGTTGTTTGAAATAGAAATAATTGAACATGATACTGCATTTAAAGTAGCAGTAATGTATATAAAACAGTACTTACATAGACAAGGAGTTTGCCTCAATGCTTGCTAAAGATGTTTCTCATAGATAAAACTATAGTGAAATGTAAACCAGCTGTGTTTCGAGGGGCTGTTGTAAGGGAAGGACTTCATAGTGTGGCTGGAACATTGTTAAACCTTGCATCTACCTGGGAGGGACTGGTCCTGCTTCTGTTACTGCAGTAGTTAGATGTGGCTTTGAGAGGCTTTTAGAATGATAGTTGAACTTTTCTGTTCCAAGAGAGCATGATTAAATTATGTGGTTGATATAATTTGAAAAAGTTAGTTCATATTAAAGAACTGATCTGTTGTGATTGTACCTTTTGTGTCAGTACTTATTGCTCTCTTGGTACATGCTTTTTATACTGTTTTGATTGTGAGGATTGAGATGGATTGCTCAACTCCAGAGAATCTGAATGTGGGAAGTATTTTCATTATTACTGTGTAGAGGGCATAATTTCTTTTTTATTCACCAGGTTAACAGAAGGATTTTTGAAGTATTCACAGCATTGTAGAAAAAAAACTAATGTATAGAAAACAAAAAATTAAAATGTAAAAAATTTAAATAGGAAGAGTTTATTTCACTGCTGCTGAACTCATTTCTATATAAATACAATAGAAATAGAGATATACTGCTATTCGTACAGCAAAAGCCATATGTATTTGTTTTGGTTTTTTCAATGAACAGTTTGAGAGGGAGACTTTGCAGGATGTGAGGTAGGCTTTGTTTATGTTCTTGTAGAAAGTCTTTTGGGAATGCAGATAAGAAAATTACTGTGCAGCTAACTGGTTTTGAGTAATACCAGTTCTTTCATTAATGCAGTGTAGTAGTGATAGATGCTTAAGGTCACTTGAGGTCTTTACAGGACAGTTCTAGAGGCTTTAAAGTAAGATTTTATAAGGAAATAAACATGAGCAATAAACGTGAAAGCTTTTAAGCTTTCATTATAGAAAACAATTGTTTTCAATATATGTATGTATATTAAAAAAAATACGTTTTATGACAACTTTCATGTTACTAAATGTAATTACTGTTTTGGGGTTTTTTGCCCTTCAGAGTCAAAACAAGCATATAGGTCAGATTTGTAGGTCAGTCAATACAATTTTCAGATGCTATTTTTGAATTTGCTAAGCTAGAACAGAAAGCTACAGTATAATTTCTAGTGTTCTTGCATTAGTCATGAACTGAAAGAAGGAATTAAAGCTGCTGCTCAGAAGTCTTGTATCTGTGATTACATGAAGCACCCATGCCAGGTGTTTGATGTCACGTTTTCTCCACCTGCTTATAGCTTAATTATCTTTGTAACCTTGGCAGAGGATGCAGCAATCCTGCAATACACAGTCATTTTAATTTCCCCCTCCTCTTTCTGAACCCTAAAAAAAGTTTTGTAGAAGCTAAATCTGGTGTTATGAAGGCCATCATTGTAAAATCTGCATTGACGTTACAGAATGTATAATCAATGTTAGTGCAGGTCTTGAGTAAGCTGTATTTTTCTGTGCTGGCCTACCATATATAGACTGGAAATAGATATATTTTAGCATTCCTATAGAAAATGGAGAAGGATACTTGTTCAGTTAAGTACGTACTCTGTTCTCCCTTATATGCCTTTCTTTTTGCTAATTGCTGAACTATTACTGCTTTGTGCTGAGGAGTTTATTTGGGCAGTCTCATTATAATTTAATTTAACACTTTAAGATGTGTACCAGCAGTAGCCAAGACTTTTAAAGTCAGTAGTATCACTGCACTTGTCTGGACAAGAGATGAATGTTTACTGTGCTTTGACTTCATTCATGTTGGGATGAAGGTGATGACTGTCAATTTGTGGTTCTTGCACAGCACCTGGTGGAGCCAAGTTGCTTTGTTTCATCCTCAGCAAAGATGGGGCTTGTTTGAGTCCTCTTAGCAGTCTTCTGCCACAGAAGGGATGTGAGGCAGGACTGGTAGGTGGTACTCACCCTGGGAAAGTGTAGGCAGGGGTTACAACAAGTGCTAAGAAGAATGACATTCCTTCAGGGAGGGAAGGGAGGAAAAGCTGAGGTTATGGCAGAGGCACAGGAATTTTTGTAGAGAGTGTAGGCAGGGCATGGAGAAGTGGAGGCAATATGCTGGACATGAACACTAGTGCTAGGTAGTCCCAAGACACTGATCTTAAAAGCGGTGCCCAGCACTTTAGTAAAATGCCCCAGTGAAATATCTGATCGTTTATTTCACAAGATATTTTGCTAAAATATAATTTGAGGTATGTCTTTACAATATAACACAAGTAAAAAAGCTTTTTTCTTTTTGGTTATGGTTTTACCAGTTGCTGCCCACCTGTAACAGGCATGGGGGTCATGGCCTTCATATGAGGGTAATACATAGTTGGGTTTGAGAATTGAGCTCTAAAATCTTGCAGCTGTGGTCTGGCTCAGATCAGTATTTTAAATTTAATAACTTTGTATTTCAGGTTCAGAAGCCTTTTGGCAGGGTTTTGGTCAGAACTTTAGTTAAGTATTTTGTCAATTTTGTTCTTGCAATCTTTATTAAGAAATAGAACATACTTTTAAAGCTGTAAACCTGTGTGTTCTCCAGGTAAATATTTATAGGCCTCTAAGACATCTTGATCTTCCTGCTTTTCTTTACAAATTTTTTATTATTTTGGTTTTAATACCTTGATGTTTGCCTCCATGTAGCAGCTAATACAGGGAAAGGTGAAATGGGGGAGAAGAGGAAGAGTTGTTATTTAATACATAAAGGATGGTAGTTGAATTTAGCCAGTTTCCAGGGTTGTATATGGGTATGATCTATCCTTCTATCTGGAAAATTAAAACATATATTCTTTGTTTAGGAAATCTAAAGGAGAGCCCTGCTTATGAAGAGATGTCGTGTAATGTCCCACGTAACTTGGAAGCTTGTGCCTCTGCAGGCACTGACGGTGCCCAGGAATGGGCACAGGAACGCGACCGACTGGGAACTTTTGTTGGATTTCCACAGAGCTGTCCCGTTTCGGTGTTAGCTCTAGCACAGGCCGGCTTTGTTTATACCGGAGAAGGGGACAAAGTGAAGTGCTTCAGTTGCCATACAGCTATTGAAGGATGGGTGCCTGGGGATTCTGCAGTTGAGAGACACAAGGAGCTTGCCCCCAACTGCAAGTTTATTGCTGAATCTGCTTTTCTGGAAAATAGCATGGATCCTGTTGCCCGGAACTACCAGAATAGAACTGAAAACGGTTCCAGCAATTCAGCCCTCCCATGTGCTCTAGATGACCCTGATGTGGAGGCAGATTACCTTTTGAGAACTAGGCAGGTTGTGGATATGTCAGATAGTTTGTATCCTAAAAACCCTGCTATGTGCAGTGAAGAAACAAGATTAAAGTCTTTTCACAGCTGGCCCCTCAATGGCCAGTTGACACCACTGGAATTAGCTAATGCTGGATTTTATTATACTGGTGTTGGTGACCAAGTGGCATGTTTTTGTTGTGGTGGAAAATTGAAGAACTGGGAACCCAGTGACAGAGCCTGGTCAGAACACAAGAGGCATTTTCCCAAATGCCTTTTTGTCCTGGGCCGGGATGTTGGAAATGTTTCAAGTGAATCTATTCCTGCTGAGCTTGGCATAAGTGGTCTGAACAATGCGCAGCACCCAAGGAATCCCTCTATGGCAAAATATGAAAAACGTTTACAAACATTTTTATCTTGGATATATCCTGTTGGCAAGGAGCTACTTGCAGAAGCTGGATTCTATAGCATAGGTAAGCCAGACCTTGAAATGGCTAATATGTTTTACAAAGAAATTATACATGAGGAAGTGTCTTGTTATGAAAAAAACCCCCAATTTTTAAAATTCTTATATGGAACAATTTGCCAGAATCTCTTTACTCTGTAAGCTACTTTCCACAGTTCTTATGTAAAATTGTATACATTGTATCAGGTATGGTTACTAGCGAAGCATAGACTTGATCATAAATTTATTCTTAGCAGTAAAACAGCCAAGTATTTACTTGCCTGTTAAAACCTTTATAATACATCTTTCACGATGACAATTATTTGAGTTAATATTTTTTAAGAAATGAAGTGCTGCCCTCTGGACCTTAGGTGTAAGGGATGGGCCTGTGGCCTGTACAAAAGCCTGTGAACAAGACAATCCAGGTTGTGTGCCATTCTACTTAGTTAACATGTGTTTGCATTATCATGGTATGTGGACACTCACCACCAGCAAAACAAAAACCAGCAAATCCCACTACTGCCTACTTTAAGGAGACAGTGGTGCCAGTGGAACAGCTTTTACTCTTAGACATGTAGTGTTGGGTTTGCATAAGACACCATCTCTGTGCATTGGTTTCTCTATTAGATGGAATTGCACAGTACTATTAAAGACCTTTGAAATTCCTCACCGAGAGATCCTGTACGAGTGTAAAGTGTTGCTCTTACTTGGTCACAAGGAAAAGGGGATTATGTGGGATAATTTCTTGCTCTTATCTTACTTGACTTCTCTCTTAGTAGCTCTCAGAACTTTTTAATCTGATTCCGTTTATTTTACTTGTGGCCATAAATAAAATCTTTGCTATATTCCTGTATGGGTTGTAAATGGACAATATTTGTACCCAGTAGAACTATTTTATTGATTTTTTTATTGGATTCATAAAAGTACCAAAAGATTTGTATTGTGGAGTTGCACTAACTGGGCACCAGCTTATCAAACCAAGGGCTCTTCAGGTGACTTCTGTGAAAAATGTTCCCTGTGGCCTGAGAAGGATTTAACTCTCTAGGGAAACACTATCCATACTTCCTCCCATTCCAATTAAAGCAATATTTAAGCAGTTTCTGGGGCAGTCTTGGATCACAGTAGGCTCAGTGCTCGAATGGAGAGGATGCAGTTCTCCTCAGCTGGGTTTGCTGTTGCTGATTAGGACCTGTTGATCTTAATGGGAAATGGAGGACCACAAAGCCATGTAAACATCTCTCATTCTTTGTGGCAGCCGTTTTCTGGCCTTGTTTACCATTGGACTGAGCTCCTTGATAATGGATTACTTTCAGCTTTTGTTTTTTATCTGTATTATTACTTACTAAAATAAAATTCAGGAAAATTTGCTTCTCTTATTTTGTGTTTCTTTAAGCTCAATTCTCCCCTGAACATTTGTTTCAAATCATGAGTGTTGTCCTCTGTTAAAATGGAGTTGAAATTGTGAATCGGTAAAAGAAATATTTATTTTCTTAATAACATAACATTTCAGTTGAAAACTTGGTATTATGCCTGCACAAAATATGTAACTTTATTCTTGTGTGTTTCCTCAGGTAATGGTGATCACGTTGTATGTTTCCACTGTGGTGGAGGATTGCAAGAATGGAAGGAAAATGAAGATCCTTGGGATCAACATGCCAAATGGTTTCCTGGGTAAGGTATCTCTTAGTGCTTTCTTGGTGTGTGTCTCAGTCTTATTTATTTGAGAAGGTTGATGATGGCTTAACATTGTTTAGATTTATGAAAGTAATTTTATGTTGTCTTATTTGTAGGCATTATTAAGGGGAAGATATCTATGTCTGGGTTTAACCGATGCTTTCTCAGCAAGAAGAATTGTGTAGTTTTGTGGATATGTATCTGAAGGTTTTTTCTCGTTATTCAAGTGCTACATTGTAATGGTCATTTTAATAGCTTTGTACATGTAAAAGTTTGTAACTTGTATTAGGATACTAAAAAGAAAAAAAGACTGAACAGCTGCCACAGTGCAAACAAACCTGAAGAAGTCAGTAGTGGCGTGGAATATAAAACGTAGTTTTCTGTAATTTTGAAGGATTAAGGATTCCAGGCAGTAGTAGTAGTAGTAGTAGTACCAGAAGTAGTTCTTAAAAAGACTGCCGATGTTGTCTAAAATCTGTTTTTAGAAAAGGAATAACAGTATGACTCAGTAGTTCTCAGAGGTGGACAGAAGCCATCCAAATAAAAAGACTTAGTTACTTGTATAGCATTGATAAAATCAGTGTCTTTTATGCATTGACTCCCAATTTTCTTTTCTGTGGTGAAAGGCTCTCTGGAAGTTGGAGATTGGTATTTATGCATTAGCTGTTCCCTTTTTTAATAGTGGTTTAGGCAGTTTTTAATTATTAGCCTCTGCCACTTGAAAGAGATATGATTCCAAGTTTTTAGTGTGGTGCAGTGAATAGTTAAAGAATGTTTTCTTTCTACATTTCACTCCTCTTTTATGGGTTTGATTTTGGTTTAGGTTGCTTAAATTATGTCAGGTTTGATTACTTCCTCTCAGATCATAAACAGTGTTTTTTGGGGGTTCTGTTTGCACATCAGCCTCAGTGGCAGCCTGTCAGTCTCACAGCAGCTGCCTGTTCTGAAGGTGGAGTAACTGCTGGAGCTGGAGAACTCTTGACAAGCAGTTAATGGCATTCCCTAAATCTTGTAGGGAAGAGCTCTGTCCAGTGGCTAAGACTGGCTGGGAAATAAAGCAAGAAAGCACGAAGGGCACCTGTCTGACCAGTGACTGTTTGCTTTGATTGTGAAAAACTAAAATAACCAGCATTTTAACATAATGTTTATTTTTCATTTGAATGAGTCTTTACTTTTAGAAATCTGTGTCATGGGCTGTCATGGCCAACAACTCTTAAGCTTTCTGTTTTACCAAAAATGTAAGAAAGATAAGTACTGCTTAAATGCTTAAGATGTTCTTAGAAATACTACCGTGACATCACAGATGTTGATTAAACATTTAGAGATTTTAAAAGCAGGCAGTCTGTATAATGTGGGAAATTTATCAAAGCTTCCATAGTTATGTAACAAATTTTTGCTGCTAATACAGTTTTATTAAATCTAAATATTCTTATTTTTAGGTGCAGATTTGTGAGCAAGGAAAAAGGGATAGAATTTATAAATAATGTTCACTTAAGAGATGGATGTAGGGATTCAACAGTAAGTTTCTTGCTTATTAATCATTTTGTTAAAATAGAAAAAAATAGAAATAATTTTTATATGAAGTTACCTTTTAATTATGTGCCTATTATTTAATCCACCTGCTGCTGCTTTCATTGGCAGAAAGTGAAAGAATTGCAGTATGTTTTGGTTCTGTCAATCTGCGTGTACAGATCTCCCAGTTCTCCATAGCTGGGTTATGGTTCCTTGTGAACATTGTATACTGGATACTGAACAAGTGCCATTTGTTTTATAGCCTGGGAACCTAAGGTTTATGATGAATAATAGGAGATACATTTTCTTTTCTTGTTGGTAGAACATTGTTAAACTGTGTGTAGTCGCTAAAATGTAAAACTGATAAGACTTTAGAATTCTTCTCTAGGCTAAGAATCGTGTACACATGATTATTGCAGAGATAGGTTAAAATTATAACAAAATACTGATTATTTTGTTCAGAGCAGATTAAATAGTTTTAGTCACTATTTTGTAACTGTATACATTTCCTTCTACTTTCTCCAGAATTTGTGATTTTGTTTCTTTATATTTCACTTTTAGACAGAAGCTGCTGAAGGGACAATACTTCCTAAAGGTATCTGTTTAAAACTAACACCCTCCCCCCTATTTTGGAATATACATTCTTGAATGTATAGTGACAGGAATGGTTGATTTTTAAAATAACCCTATTACATTTTTAAATCAAGAATGACAATCAAATTGTTGCATGATACTCTTCCATTGCTTCATTGCTTCTAAAGAACTGCAGAATGTATTTTATTTCTCTTAGGAGAAATATAATTTGGTAAATACTGTAAAGTAAAAGTTGTGAAACATGGAAGAAGTTTGTATAGGATGCAGTCTTACAGCTAGTGAATGTGCATCAAGTATGGAATTAGTGCTGTGGGATGAATGTTAAAGAAACAGTCCTTTTTCATGGGGCAGGAAGAGTTGGTCTGTCCCATGGCAAGGGCTAGGAAGCTGAGCAAGCTGAAGCAGTTTGTTTTGTGTTCCAGTATTACACATTCCTGCAATGCTTTTCACAAATACCAAGCAATAAAAAGGTGAAACAGTTAAAGGGGTAGTAGGAGGCCAGTCAAGCAGCTTCATCCCAGAGAAAGGGAGCTGTTGCTAGTAAGAGTGGCTACACAAAGCCTGCTTGGAAATCTCTCCCATACTGCTCATTTATGAGAGTGAAAAGAACCTTTTTCTTAAAGAGCTTAATTTTTAAAAATTAAAAATTGAAAAACTTTGCTGTTTGAATGTTGATAAGTAAAATGAAGGCGAAGGTCCAACAGACTGAAAAATGGTTTCCCCAAGCAGTGTTGTGTCTTACCATGGATAGACCTGTTTGCTTGTCGGTGGTGCTCTGTTTTGGTTTAATAAATTCAAATTATTTGTTGGTTTCTCTCAACATATGTGTGGGGTTTTTTTTTCTTCCTTGAGCTGAATTCAAATTGGTGTAATGTTACTTATCCATTGTGACTTGGAATTTTGGATGAATTTCAATTTACATTCAGCTACAGAATTTGTGATGATATTTATATGAGACGTTATTTAATTTGAAGTAGTTGGTTTGAACAGCAAATCTGGGAGGATTTCTGTAGTATAAATAGATGAAGAGAGACTGGGAAAACTAGGATTGAAGAAAACTCAAATCTGCAGTCTTTACTATTAGCAAAATTCTCAAATTGGAAATATAATTCCTTTGACTACATATTTGTTTGCAAATATGTGTCTTAGTGTATTGTGAATACTGTCAGATAATCAGATTCATCCTTCCTAAAGTGTTTTTGTTTTGTTTTTAATTTCTTATTTTAGATGATCTCTTACAGAATCCTTTGGTACAAAGTGCTATAGCCATGGGTTTCAGTTTGACTGAGATTAGGAACACCATGGAAAAGAAATTGCAGATGACTGGAGAAAGTCACACATCTGTTGAGGATCTGGTAGCAGACTTAAGTGCTCATACAGAAAATGCAAGGGAAGAAGAACCAAATGAAATCCCAGTTGAGCAAGATGAGCTTATTCAATTACAAAACCTCTGTGTGTACTTTCATATCAGTTCTTTAGTCTGTGAAATATTTTTTATTGTTATCTATTTATTCTACCCTCTGATCCCAGTCTTACCTATGGTAAAGTTACCATACTGTAACTTAAAAGTAAAGACATTTTGTTTGGGACATTCAAAAAAAGCCCTGAACAAACAGGGTGTTAAAATATTTGAATGTAGCAGCATTTATAAATATCATCTCTAAGTTAAGTACTATTGGTATCTCAGAAGTGTGTAACACTGACAGTCTAGCGTGCTTCTGGGAAAGGTTGTATGTGCTAACAAAAACCAAAATTGTTGTGACAATTATATTTAAAAATAAAAGCAAGTATAACTACACGAATATAGTTACAAGAAGAACTATAGATGTGGCAAAATGAAAACAGACACCGGGACACACTGTCATATCCAGTGTATTCAATACGAAAAAGTTATGGCGGGGGTTATTTATTTTGCAGTATATAATTTTGCTTGAGGTAGAATTATTTTTGTTCTTGGCCAAGAAGAACAAGCGTGCTTCTAAATGGTGTTTCTATTCAGTTATTTGTGTTCCAGCTTTGCTGGGACATGCAAGTCATGCTCAGAAGCCCTTGTGGTGCACTCTGCAAATACACCAAACCTAGGAGTTCTGATTCAGGAGACTGGTATTTTAAGGCAAGCATATGGGTGAATTCATAGGAATGGCAAAGACCATCTGATTGGCATGATAAGCTGAGATCTTATCAGCCCACTCCTTTTAATAAGGTTTTTAATAGGACATTGTGGGGAGAAAAAGAACTTGCAGTGCAGTTGGACCTTATTTTGGTGGTTGGCTGTGCAGAGCTTCCCCCAAGCGGCAGGGGAAGGAAGGTGTCTGAATTTTGTATTTTCAAATGGGGCATACTGAAAAAATAAAGAGCTCATGTACAATGCCAGATTGACTCTTTCTGTGTTACAGATTTTAAGCTTTTTGAAATGTGGGCATTTTGAAAATGGGGGCAGGGAAGGAAATCACATCATCATTTTTCTCATTGGGAAAACTCAGAAAAAGAAATAAATCCAAATTACTTAACCAGTAGCAATGATCCTTTCTTTCACCTTCTGCTCAAATTTTGGGGAACTTGTCCATGAGAAGTCTGTGAAAAGAATGGTTTCTGATTGAAATATGCATATCCTAAATTCTATAGGTATTTCAAGCTCTTGCAAATATAGATAGATGCACTCCCTGCTTGCATTGGCCTGGGAGATGTAATGAGATAGAAGGGGAAATAAAAAAAAGAGGATTCCATGTTGCAGCTAGGATTCTTCTCTCTTGTATTTTTTTTTTTGTTCTTTTTAGGGTGTGACCTTTAAATCATATGAAGAAAACCTTGTCCTTGTATGTAAAGAGAGGAAAAAAAAGAATGAGAGTCAGTGGTACTAAGTATGTTAACTTCTTTTTATGTGTCTATTTTCCTTAGACCTGAGTACTGAAGAGAAGTTAAGACGCTTGCAGGAAGAAAAGCTCTGTAAAATCTGTATGGCCAAAGACGTATCAGTTGTCTTCATTCCCTGTGGTCACCTAGTTGCCTGTAAGGAATGTGCTCAGTTACTTAATGAATGCCCTCTGTGTCGTACAGATATTATGAAGATACAGGAAATTTTTATGTATTAGTGAAATTCACAGCACTATGGATGCAAATGTTTCCTGTTTTATTACTTTAAGAATGTGTAATGTAATGTAAAAAATGCAGTTAATTCCAGAATGTAACCATATGGCAGGATTTAGATTTTTCTGCTGTCAAGCTCTACACTTTTTAACACTTTACAAATTATTTTCCTTAAGTGAATTTTTTGTTTGTAAAAAGCAATATGTATGAAAGGCAAATATGTATATTTTGTAACTTCAGTTCATAGACCTGATATGGGAAAACCCAGTATGTATATTTTGTAACTTCAATTCATAGACCTGATATGGGAAAACCCAAGTAATGTAAACCTTTATTTATGTGATCATTCCTTCGCTTCACTTTGGTAGGACTCTATGACTGCAGTTTGTGCAAATAGAGTTGTACAAAGAGGCTGTCCCTATATAAAATTTGTAAATAAGTTAATTCAAAATATAATTGTATACATGTGTATTATACCTGAGATTTTAGCTTTTAAAAAATACCATGTAAGATTGAAAATAGTCTCTTTTTTCTGTAACTTGGGTTGTGACATAATTCAAACAATACACATAAACCTGCTGCTGTAATACTTCACCTTATGTTTACTTCTGCTACTTTGTAAATTTGTCTGTCTTAATTTAATTCCTGTCTCCCTATGTATTTTTCTGGTTCAGAGGTATAAATCAGCTTCAGTAAACTGGTTTTAGCCATCTGTTTTTCACAAAGATCCATCTGTATATAAAATGTACATTAATTTTATTGATTAAAAGACAACTCAAGAGAAATGAAGGGGATTTTATGTACCCTGTGCCCTTCATGAGGGGAGGCTTATTTTAAATTTGCCCCCTATACAAAAAGATGTTCAGTTTGACATTTTTTCTTGGTTTTTTTTAACACAGCATTATCCTAACTGATTTATCTGCTAATACTTTGCACTGCTTCATATCTTATATTTTCATAGGAGAAGATTAAACTTTATCTCCTAGAAAAGGATTTTTTAAAAATTTACTAGCAATGTTAGAAATCTTTCATTTTTGTTCTTGTCAGTTTGCAGCATTTAAATTTAAAAGTTGAGAACTATTCCAATGAGAGTCACCCTAAAGTATTTAAACTGTTTCTTACTGGACTGATCCTCCATTTCTGATTTATTTAAAAGTATCACAGCTTTGTATTTAAGTACAGCTGTTTTATGATCACTCTGCTTAATTATGTCACTTCCTTATTTTGTGGAACTACTGATACGTTCTGTGTAAATATTTTTGAGTTTCACACACTAAGGTTTAGAATATAGAATATACAGAACATAGTTTTTCATGTTATAAAAGTTTTGAATACACAGAAATATATTATCTACCTTTTCTATTTTTTTAAATCTGTGCTGTGAAATGGTATGAATATTTAAAATTGCAACCCAGATGTTCCTTGATCAGTGTATTTATATTTATTCTCACATTAAAAAAAATCATAACAGAAGGCTGCTTTCTGTTGCCTTTTTTTAAACTAAACATTCATTTAACCTGAGTGTTACTAAGGATAACAAATATATTTTAATTAGAGAGGAAATAAAATCTATTGTTTGGATAGATTAAAGTTTGTTAATTATAAATCTAACATTAGTTTTGCTATTTTTTATGATTGAATTTGGTCTTGGGAATAGATGATGACTTGAAATTCATAAAGAATTCAGCACATATAGAGAATTCAGTTTTAATTTGCCTTTCTGTACCTTTGTGAGGAGTTCAGTGTTTCAGATAATTCATGCATACAGGGATTTTTCAGGACAGATATGGACTGGCAATTCTGACAGCCTTGTACCTAGCTCCCATTCTTCCTTGCAGGGAGGGTTTTCTGTACTTACCAAGGGAAATTGCAGGGGGGTTGTTAGCCATGAGCTGCCTGAAATAGCTTGTTTAGTTAAGGCTGCGCACCGTGTGGTGCTGACTTGTTTAAGCAGATGGTTGGTTACCTAAGCTTGACCTGAGTCATGTGAGAGAGGCTGTTTGGATCAGCTGGATCTAACTCCCAGGCTGCAGAACCTGGCAAGTGGCTCCAAGTCCTGTCTGCAAAAGAGATGGACCAAATTTAACTTAAACTGTTACAAAACTAAATCTCAGCAAGGAGATGATTTGGGGTGTAAGTGTAGTATGTAAATTGGCTGAGAAAAGCTGGGAAGTAAGTCACACATAGAACCTTCTACACTGCAATGGAGAGCAAACACATTGTCCTACACTGCATGAATGCTTCATGGTAAAGCTTGTTAACTTTTAAAAGGTATACTTTTATATTTTTATATACTTATCTCTTACTGCAACTTTTTCATTAATATCATAAAAGGTACAGCTATATAGCAATTCAAATTGTAATCACTTAGAGACATTAAAGGGTTAAAAATCTGTTAGTGAGATGACAAAAATAACTGCTCTGTAGGTTTAGGGGTTTTTTTAAAAACTATGATCAGAGTTCTATTCAGACTAAATGTGAAAAAATAATTAGCGTAGTCATCAAATTCTGACAGCTTGAATTAGGAAGATTTTTTTTTTTCCAAATTACTTTGATTTTCAGTATCTTAAAGAGACAGAGAAGAAACTCCATGGCCTCTAAAACTGGGTTGAGTGTTTAAAGAGACAGAAATGAAGGATGCAAATAAATGGAGTGGAAGCATAGGGGCTTTGAAAAGGAGGTTAGCAGCAGGACAAAGATGCCCTGGGAGTTGATTTTTATAAGAGTTACCTGGGAGCTGTACAATATATTCAAGTATCAGTATTCAGTAACTTTCTTCTAGTGGCTTCTGTATAAAAACTTCCTTTGGTGTTATTTGTAGCAGCAGAAGTACTTGCTTCTCTGGCTGTGTAAGAGATTTACACGGATTTTCAATAATGTCCTGGAAGTGTGTTGCTTAGAAAGCATGGGAAGTGCATGGCTCATTTGGAAACAGAAGGCTAAAGTAAGGAGAACCCAAAGAGTCAATGTTTTTGTTGTGCATGGAGCTTTTTCTCGCTGCCTTGAAACATGGGGCCTGAAACACAACACTGACACACTCCGCTGATTGCAGCAGCTTCTGTCTCTACAGCAGTGAAGCTGTCTGGACTTTTTTAAAATTCGTTTTGAGACTTGATCTTAAGCTCATAACACAACAAAAACTTCTTAAATTATTATAGCTTGAGGTTTGGTTGTTGTTTTTTCTTTAATTAGAGTATTTAAATATTCATTTTAACATTGTCTGGTTAGTTTTGACCACAGTTCTTCAGTGGGTTTTTTGTTAGCTCTATGTGCAGTCTGAAGCTAGAGGACAAATAGTTTGTTGAATTTTTCAAAGCGTTGCTGTTAATCTAAGACATGGGTTTTAAAGTTACCTTTTCTATTTGTTTTTATTGTAATTAACAGAAATGTAAATACAATGGGTGGTTGGGATTGAATTATAACTGGGTGGGATGTTAATGCAGGCACTTGAATATGGTGTTCATGTGAAACCAAGCTGAAGTCGTGTACTCTAGGATGGAGCATTACCAGGGGCAGTGACCTTTGCTGCTGTGGTATTCAGGAACTGCTTGGAAAAGAATCTGCTCTGCCTTACAAGGTGTGCAAGTTCAAGCATCTGATGTGTGAAGGTCAGCTCTTCATAGAGCAAAGGAGGAGCTGGAGATTTTTCTGGCTTTTGCAGTGTTTTGCTACAGCAGTGAGAATTTGAACAGTGAGTTGTTACACAGTGTTCTTTGTTACCCTCTGCTTTGTGCCCGACTGACTCCTGTCAGCAAGGCCATCTGCCACAGAAGGCTAGAGAAGTGCTTCCAGTGCAGCAGCCGAGGCTTCTCTGTGTTGGCCTCGTGCAGAGCAGCTGGGTTGGCCTCAGTTCTTGAACGTGGCTCGTGAAGGGTGCTGGTCCCCTTCCTCCATAGGGTCAGGTGGGAAGAGCCAGTCTACCCACATCCACCTAAATTCCTCATGGAACTGAAGTATGAGTGAACTCTTCCTCTTAGTACACTCTCACTAAGTTTATATAGTGAACTTAGTGAATACACACCCAGTTTTTTGGGTGGTTTACATGCATTAAGTTTTACTGAGTAGCTTGAAAGCTTGATCAAGAAAATCTTTCCTCCCCTATGCCCCTGCCATGGCTTCACACTGATTCAGGTTGTTGAAAGTACCTTCTCATCTTTGTGAATGCCACTGTGTCATGTCACTGTGTCACGTCACTTCAAGAGCTCTACCAATGCTGCTGTGCAGCAATTAATGTGCTTTAATTATAATGTGGCTTTCTGTGAGAAGGCAAATGGCCTGTGATGATAAACAACCTGTGCTGAAATTCAGATTTTATCTTTAATTTTTTCTTAACCAGGAATTCCTATTAAGCAATACTGACAACATTACAGTAAAACTAGAAGTGTTAACTTCTAGTTAACACTAGAACATGGCTCTGTGGCTAACTTATCAAAAAACATTCTTTTTCCTAGGACAGGAAAGAAGATGGTATATATTAAGATGGTATATATTAATCTATGAATGATTTGGGTAACAAAACCCCAAGAAAAATCTGAGACAAAATGGTATTAATTGTATTGTGAGTATATAATATTTAAAGCTGGTTGAAAACTAGTTGGTTGCTTTTAGGTAATTACTAATTTACACTTTTATAGCCTGAATAGCTGTTGTGTTGGCTGAGATAAATTGCTTGATAAGTAATAATTGCTGGGAATGTATTGGAGAAATAGTAGAATTAGTTTTGCTCTCAGATTGAAAAATGGTGCTTACTATCAAAAAATTGAAACCACATTTGCAGAGTCCCACTGAAAACACCTAGGAGAATCATTACAATAATTGCTGAAAAGCCAGATTTAGTATAAATGCGTATGGTCACCTCCAAATTTTGGAGAGTGAATTAATAGAACCTTCAAAGATTACCAAGACAGCTTTTAAATTTGTGTTACGTCTTTCTGATTTTACGTAGTTAGATCTTGCTGTAAAACTCTTGACACAATTTCTTTTACGTAATTTAATTTTGCAGTGTATGATGAGAGTCATCACCTAAGCCAAATAGTTAATCTTCTGAATACAAGCTTTTCAAAAGCGGGCGTCAAGCCACAGCCATCTCTTCCTTCTAACTCTTGTGTTACAGAGAGAAGCTTCTGAGTGCAGAACTGACTTCACCTCCCTGTCCTGCACAACCGACCCATGTGATGTTAGTGGAGTCAGTATGGGAGCCCTGTCTGCAGGGTACAAGTCACTAGAAAAGTAACTGTTGCTTCAAATGGGTGTTTTGCAAAATAGATGTACCAAAAGTAACAATTTGACATCTGCATCACAATTTAGGACTTTTATAACTTTGTCAACAGTTGCTTTCTTAAAGGCTTAATTGGCAATTGCAAGTTTCTTTTGGGAAGATCCATGTTCTGGGTTGAAAGATTCACCTCTGCTGGGCCCACAGCTGGAACCAGAGGTACAGGGAATGGAGAAGTGGGGACTCCCTGGGGGAGTGAGAGTGAGAATCGCTGTCCTCGGTGTTTATAGTGAGCATCCCAGGTGTGCCCTTTGCCATGGAGGGGAAAACACTTCGTTCACAGCTGCTGGCACTGAGGCTTTGCAGGACTGCTACTATCACACTAAAGGAAGTTACAGTCTAGAAGAAGTATTTTTATCTTAACGGTTTTGAACATCTGTGCAACCCACCAACATGTCATAAACTGTTGTGTTCTTTGCTACTTGTTATGTGTCGTGCCACTTAAAAAAAGCTTTAATCACAGCTAATGACACGATCACACTTTGCTCTGCTTCCACTGCCCGCTGTGTCAGAGCTGAGGCAGCAAAAAAGGCCTTGAGCCCCAGACACAACTGGCAGTAGGGCAGTGACTTGTGAGAAATGCAGTCTGAAAGAAACCTTGAAGTTGGTTGGTGGTGAAATCTAAACCAAAGGAAACTGTGTTAGGGACAGACATATATATAGGGCCTTGGGAATGTGGTAGGTCAGCCCCAGAAAACAGTACAAGTTTATCTGAAAGAGTAATCTGTTCCTTGACTTTTATCTGTCAGTAACAACCCTCCATTGCTTAGACCTCCCCTTTAATCCCCTAAGTTCCAGCCTCAGCAGTCTGTGGGGAAAAGACCAAGATACATCATCCAAATCTTATGGATAGCATAAGATTTGTGTTAGCTTGCACATATAGAGGACTGCTGTCCCATACATTTGATAGAGGATTTTCTTCAAAGCTTAAACACAAAAGTATTTAACTTTGTTGTTTCTAATTGTTTTGCTCTATGATCTTGGGCAGAGGCTGAGCTGAATAATGATGTTTCTGTTTCAGTTCTATTCTAACTTCACCTAAGCACAAGCCAGCGTCCTTTCTCCCCTTTTTAGGCAACCCCTGTCTCCATGTCAGGGGGCCTGGAGCCCTATGAACTCTGCCCAGCTGAGAACTGCTTTGTGCTCCTGATGGGTTAGGTGTCCTACACATCCAGAGTATGATATAGTTTCACTGGATTTTTGGCTGTTTCTCAGCTAAAGCTGCTTCTCTTGCTTGGCATCAGTTGTGCTATTTGGCCTACTTGACCTTATTTCAGTTCTTGGAAGCTTCTCACCCCAGCCCTTTTTCTGTCACACACACTGTTCTTTGCTGCCTTTAAGCGGGCCCTGCCACTTACCCGACTTACCCAGTCTGAAACATGTTTCTCTGGTTCCTGTGCTTCCTCCTCAGACTTTGTCACTGATGCTGTGATAGTGCCTGACTCATAAAATGGACCTTGATTCATGGTCCCTCTGCCTGGACTTAGCTACAGGACACAAATATGTCTTACCTGTGTCTTCCAAAACTTCCCTACATCTGGAAACTGGAGCAGGTTGTGTCCTGAATCCAAGAGAGGTGGCCTGATTAGTAACACTTGTTCCTGCACCTAGGGTGAGATGGTGCCTTAGGTGAAAGCGACTCATCCTGACTGCAGCCAAGAGAAGGGCTTTTCATTATTTCCTACCAAAAACTGGTGTGGCCTTTACACAGTTTGGAGATGGAACTTTAGAACCTGACTAAGGGATTTTTATCTCAAAGAACGAGACATAGAAAGAGCACCTCACCCAAACAGGGGAATGAGCACGGGGCTTTGGGTAACAAGTGGCACAGAGGATTGAGTAAGGCTGCTACTCATTATGCAGTTAGCAGGAAGGTATCTGCAACTTACTGGGATTCTGTTCATTTTCAGAGCTAATAATGAAGGGGAGTTTAAACTTCCTTTCTTTGTAGTGGTATGGGACCAACTGTGATTCTGTGCTCCTTCACAGAAGGAGCAGGCAGAAACTTACTGAATCAAAGAAAATTCAGTCATTGGTTGGGTGTTCTGGAAAGATCTGGCGAGAAATAGGGGCACACAAGGGAAACTTATGTAAATGGAAAAAGGAAGAAATTCACTGAGCAGGGAAAGACCTAAGGAGCTACTGATCTGCAATTTCTCTCCTGCAAATTATGGGAAAGTAACCCATTTTTTGGTCTTTATTTTTGTTTCTTACGTAATAGCTCATCTTCAAAAGGATTTAGAGCAGATTTCCCTGGAGTGACTGAGCCAGATTCAAAAATCTGAGAAAAAATATTTGACTGGGAAGACTGCTTTTTCCCTCTGTACTCATCTCAACAGACAGAAGTATGGCCATGCCTTATTCAATACAGGCCATCAAAGCTACCACCTCACCTTGGGACGAATCCAGTATACAAATTCTGGTTTCTTTTTCCAATTCTCAAAAGCAACGTCTTAAAATAAATAAATAAATGATTGTGGTGTGTTGGTGGTTTTTTGTGGTGTTTTTTTTGTTTGTTTGTTTTTTAATTGGTTGTTTTGTTTTGTTTTTTAATAATACAAATGAGGAAATGGAACTGCAGAGGGGGTTCCTGTTCTGCAGGAGAAAGAAAATAAAGAAGCATGAAAAGAAAAGGAAGCAGCATGAGCATGAATCTCCTGCCTGGAAAAATGAATCAGCCATCTGGCAGCTTGAGTTTATTCTGATCTCCTCTAGTGGTGAACCTCTGGCCATTAATTCAGACACAGAATTGGTATCTGCCCTCTCCTTGCTCAGTTTCCTGTGTGACTGATCATGAAGCTCTCTTTGAATCAAGCATAATAACAGTGCCTGTTGTAAAGTCTTTGTTAAATCCTCTCTAAATTGGGCTCAATATCAGAAATGGTGGACTTTGAAGCACCTAAAAAGTAGCTTTTTCGAGAAAGATGACATAGTCCTGTAAAGTACTTTCTCCTAGTTTTTCACAGAACTTCTTTTCTATCAGATATAAATCCTTTCTAGACAGGTCAGAATTTTAAATATCTCTATTTCTTTGTAATGCTTAGGTAGCACTTACTTTTCTCTTACATTTTTCATTGTATTGGAAAGGATGCTAGTGTGCTAAAACTATACAGAAACTTCAGGATGGTCTTTGTTTTTTTCCCAAAGTCTGAACCGATGGTAGAAGCCCACTCTGCTATTGGTAGCTTAGAAAGAAGTGGTGTGCTAGCAGAGGAACTGCTTTTCATCATCTTCCCTGTTGTACCGACTGTAAGGCTCAGTCCCAGAATCATGATCTCTTCATGAGGAAAATGCAGGAGTTAGGCTCTTCAGAGAGCCAGTTTGGACCCCTTAAAGGTGAGGAATTCCAACAGGGCACAGTTGACTTAAGAAATTCCTGTCTTCTGGTCACTGCAGCAGAGCATAAACTTTCCTGGCCTCAGGAGCGCTCAGCACCTTCAGCTGCTCTGACTGAAGTGCTCCTGCAGTTGTACTGGCACAGCTCAGAGAAATGATCTGGGCTGGGGGGCGGGAATCAAACCAGTCCCTTAGAAAACAAATGTCCCTCCCCCCTTCTCTGATGAGGCAACAGTTTTCGCTAAGACAGGGCTGAGCAAACGACTGAACCAAACAACTACGGGGGAGGAAACTGAACTGGGGAGTGCGAAATCCTCTTAGGCCGGCTCTGTGACCAGGGGGTTGTCATGTGCTGCTGCACCGGGAGTCTGGTCCCTAGAGCACTTCCAAGTCCTGTCACAAGTAGAAAAAAGCAAATTCTGTCGTGTGAGTCAGGACACCCAGAAGTGTTACGGATCTGGGCTTCCAAGGCCTGAGTCAGCTTTGCAAACGGGCTGAACTCTCTGCCGTGGTATTGTCAGTGCTTGCACACGCAGTCCTTCAAAACCACACCTTAAAAGCTATGTCATGCTTTCTTCACATTAGGTAAACACATTTACCTAAAAACTCTCATCTGTGATCTACAGTATTTTTGGAATAGATCAAAATAGATGTGCTGTACATTTATTTCATGCACAGCTGACTGGAGCTGCCTTGTGTTGTGCTCCTGTCAGCTCCTGCAGTAAACTGCTATAATCTTGCAAAGTTTCGGATTGGAGTTGTAATATGAGTTATCCCTATTGTATCTCAAGCAGAAGACGCATTACTGGAATTCTGTATGCAGGCAAAATGTTGTAGTTTATTTTTATGGAAAGGTTGTCTATCTAGCAGCTGTCAGAAATTAACTTTGTATGGGAAAGGCACAAATGGATCCAGCTCCTTTCCATCTATTCCTAAGTGTCGTTTTATAATACTACAGATAATTTTTAAGGCTTACATTAAGTTTGGTGGGTTTTTTAAAATAAACAATTCTTCTACAATTTCCAGACACTATCAGATTAACATTAAAGATCATCAGCAGCACCTGCAGCTGTAATTGAAACCGTGAACATAGCTGTATGACTGGGTATTCAGGATGCTATTTTAAAGTCTTCCCTGTAAGGCAGTCTTTCTGCTTATTTTCTGTTTCACCCAAAGCTTGACAGAAGGTGCAAACCGACTCTGAAATGTAATTCAAGCTACAGAATATAATTTATTTTTGTAAGCCTCTCTCATTTACCAACTGACAGATTGTATCTAGAATTCTTAGGTGTCATCAAGTTATATTACACTGGTTTTTGGTGGTTTTAAAAAAATTATTATTTTATTTTAAACACTCCTAATCTGAACACGGTTTCCATTGTAAGCATTATTTCCCCTGCGGGATGCCTCATCTTAGTTTTGAAAAGACTGGAACTGGTGGATACTTTTAAGTATCCTGCCTTTGTTAGGCAGGTGAGCAGAGTAACTCGGCTTAGCGACTGCTTAGTTATGCTAACGCTGTCCCCAAAATTTTAAGTAGGCAAACACAAGAGGGTGATTAGAGACTAATTACCAGGACAAAACTATTATTGTGCTGACTAATCTAAATATAATCTTACGTGGAACTATTCGGCATGAACAATGCGCTTAGCACTACACGATAAAGTGAAAAAACCACGTGTCACAAATCGCGTATCTGGTTACTCTAAGAATTCTGTACTGCTTGTATGGAGCGCTTCAGGTTCATACAATCCTCATGCAGGGAGAAAAACGGAACCCCACAAACGCTCATTTAACTAGGAACACACTTGGCGACGGCCAGAAGCAGAAAGCGTTTCTGGAGAACGCTCCCGACCACGCGAGCTGCCCTCGGTGCCGGCAGACACCTTCTGTGCGCGTCCTGCAGCTCCCAAGATAAGGCACCCTGCATCCATGAGGGCAACCGCACATTTATCTCCCAAGCCACGGGCTCCCTCGCACACGACTTCGCTTCCTGGCAGCAGAACGCAGGGAGCGAGGGCGGCCCGGCGGCATTGGCTCCGCAGGTCACTTCGGTAGGGCCCAACTTTGCCGCGGACGGACGATTACGCCAAATTAGTCCGGGGTTACAACGGCAAAGGGCCCTAGGCCTGCGTGCGGCCGAGCGCGTCCCGCGAGCTCGCCCCGTGTCCGAGCGGCCGGGTGGTTTTAGGCCGTGCCGCGGCCCCGATCCCGATCCCAATCCCGATCCCATTCCCGATCCCGACCCGCTCCCGGGCCCGCCCCGCGGCAGCTGCGCTCCCGCCCCGCGCGCGGCCCCGCGCATGCGCCGCACCTTGTTTACCCAGCTCGGCGCGGCGCTGCTGCACGCGGCCGGCAGGTGTCGCCCCACGCCCAGGAGAGCGGGCGCCGCTGGGCGGCCGCCAGGTGGCGCCTGCGCCCTCC
>VZRR01005862.1:217790-406691 GCA_013398015.1 Oreocharis arfaki | reverse complement strand
CTTAAGGACGCCAGTCCCTCTCTTTCGAGACAGAGGAAAGTGTCCGTGTGTCCGTCTGTCGGAGATCAAACAGTGACATCCAGCGGCCACTGACTTTGCTAAAAGTGGCAGAATGGTGTGATCGGAGCGGTGTGAGGATGTGCCAGGGAGAGCCGGCGGCCCGGGGTGCGCGGCTGGGGTGCAGCCCCCGCTCTGCTGCCTGAGGGGCTGAGCCTCACCCTTGCCTCCGAGGGAGGGCAGATGACAAAGAAAAAGCGTTTGAAATAATGTGTTTCCTTACCCTGTGTAACACACGTTTTCCAGTATCCCTCCATGCAGCTTTCGACAGCCTCTGTCCTTCTGCATAAATATCTTTAGGTTTGGGTCCAGCTCGCTCCCACACCCCTGCCAAATCTGGCAGTTACCGAAATTCACAGATCGCAGTACTTAATATGCCATACTGCCAAAATGGAACTGGGACCCCATGACCTAGTCAGTATGATAGAGAGGTTCTGGTTCTTGTGTACTATCCTGTCAGGTCATCCTGCCCTTAGTGTAATGTTTTGAGGCACAGCGATCACCTCTGAATGCATTTTTAAGGGACGGGAGTCCCAGAGACATAGAGGTGTGGGAACCAGAACATAAATGGCACCACATTTGGCCAATGTTCCCTGGATGAAGGGCATTGTTACACCCTGTACTATCTGAACATCCAGAGCAGAGAATGAGTGGTTTATCCCGATTACCTTAGATCATAATTTCTACTATAACATGTTTACATTTAAAAAATTTTTTTTCTATTAAAACATATTGAAATATTTTGATTGCACCAGAATATAACAGAGCAGTTATAAAATGCTTCTCTCTTAGTAGAGGCAAGATGAAGTTCTTGGCCCTTTCTTGTACATACATGCTGTGCATTATTTTGTATTGCATTGTAGTATACAACTTGGAAAACGCTTAATTAAATAAAGTGCTAAGTGCTAATTGCTAAGCTTCCACTAACACCAACTTGTATTAGTATTCACCCCTTCTTGATTAATATGTTTTAATGTATATTTGTTCTGCGCAACTTCTTCTGAATCTAAAAAATTCTTGATATGCAGTGACATTTTCTCCTGCCAACACAATGATGAAGTTAATAGACCCGGTGGATCCCTCCACCCCCCAAGAGGATGCCTTGCACTCATCCCTGGTGCTGGTGCAGGCAAACTGAAGCATGCATTATACAATTGCATAAGACAGCTTAACTTATGCCACGGGTAGGGCTGCACTCTGAGGCTTTGGAGCTGCTGCGAGTTGAGTAGGATCAGCTACTGTTAAGGCAACTTGTTTCCCTGTAAATGTCCGTGCTGCTGTATTGTCTGAAAGTACTCAGACATTTTAGAAGAGACGGACTAAAACCCACTTTAGGCAATCCTAAAGTAGGCCTAGTTTATTTTCTAGACTTATTAAGAATCTAAATAAGTAAACAAAGGTTTCAGATAAATGTTTAAAGTACTGCAGTGCTAATGTAGTCCCTAGATGTGACACCACAGTGATGAAAGGGATTGTCCCTGCATTGCTGTGTACTTCCCACTGTGGCTGCTGTTCCTCTCTGACTGAGCTGAACTGGGGTCGAGATGCAGGCAATCTGCCCTGGTTAGAAAGCCAAAATGTTTCAGGGAGAAAATGATCCATGGGGAACTGAGGACCAGGCTAAGTTTTCTGAAACTTTGTCCCTTTCTTGCAACAGGGCAGCTATTCAACATCCCTCAGATAAAACTGGAGCAAAGTCACATAATGTCCTTTTAGACACTCGCCAAAAACCACTCATTGGATCCTCTGAGATGTGGACTATTTATTCTACAAGAAGCACAGCTTAGCCATTGTTGCTGTAAATTGTTTGTCTAAATTATGATTCTCTGAGGGACATGCTACGGTCTTAGCAAAATAAATGACATGGTTGACATGGATTAATCATAAACTTACACTATTGACAGTTGCCAAGTTTGCTCCCCAAATGTCCACTCAGGGAAAAAAAAAATGGATCCTGGCCATGTAGTGTGAGAGTGATGTGAATTTTAGAGTTCACTGTTCATTTCTTCCTTTGAGACTAACTTTCCTTGTTTGTCATGTGCACACACCACTCATCTGCTCCCCTCCTCCACAAACTACAGTGCAGTTACCCTGGTTCAGCAGCTGTGGGTTGTAATTCAGATTTCTGAATATTTCTGTATTTCTAAGGAGTTCTTGAAGAATGTAATTCTTCAATCAGATTTAGTGTTTTTATTGTTACTTTCAGAAGATTTATTAATTGCTAAAGATGTGCTTTTAGTTTCAATACTCGAATTAGTGAGTAGTGAAATGCTACATTGATAGTTGATTTTTTGTCGTCTTTCAAATAAAGTAAAGGAAAAGATTTTGTGTTAACATTTTCTCTCATGTCCTTAGAGCCTTGATATGTTATTTTCCCAAGCTTCTTAAGAAAATGCTTATCTTGCACACTATGAGCAAAAAAACCACTGGAGTTTTTTGTGAGGGTAACTATCACCCCCAGAGACTGATTCTGTGATATACATGTGACTGTTAAGCCTTTGGCTATACTGGGGAAAGGTATAGCTAAAAAGTCTTACATTTTAGAATGTGGTACGAGCACATCAGTCTGGCCACATCAGTCTTGGTCTGGAATCCAGACCAGCAAAGGCAGTTTCACCCATAGGTCTCTACAACAATAGCCTGTATCATCTGCAATGTGGGGTCTGTAACTCTTCAGGGACTGCTATTGTTATTTCACATAAACAACCCTCTCTCGCCATTATTGCCTCCCAAAAGTATAATCCAAATATACCCTATTTACGACTGCAATCAGTTATTTGGATATTTCAAAATGGAATCATGTGAGTTTACATTTTTTTGTTGTTCCAGAAGTGTAACAGGGTGAAATTCGAGCTCTATAAGCAAACCCAGTGAGGGCTGGTGTAAGTCTAAGCTTGTGCTGCACTTTGTCACGAGGGTAATACATCGGGTGACTGACACGGTGTAAGTCAAATGGAGTTCTTGTCCATTGTGCACTAATGAGATTAAGAGACTAGATCACTGCCCTAAAGTCTACAAGATCACAGCTCGTGGGAATGAAAATCAAGGCTACTGCTGTTGCTTTTTTTTTTTGTTGCTTACTAATTGGCTGGATTTAGGTGAAGTTTGTTACTGTGAAAAATCCCAGAGAGACAAGAGATACAGTGTTACCTGGAGAGAAGCATAATGACATCTCTCTGGCATAGATTTATTTTTAAATTTTGTTTTTGGGAGCTTCCAATCTCCCAATCTTCACTGAATCGCAGCCCCTGAGAAAGGATGAAATAAAATCTGATTAAGAAGTTTAGCACTTCCTTCTTAGATACCTGAAATAAAGAATAGTTCTCTGAATCACTCCTCTCCCGAAGTATGACTGATGTGTGCAGAACTGTTTTGAGTATCTGGTACCTTTCTGATTCAATCGGATGTTTGTTTTCCTGTGCTTCTTTTTCATTTAGTTAAAACATATTATGATCTCAGTGAAGTCTTATTTGTGGAGGCAGATGATTCTGACCTTGGCAGATTTCATGTCAGTAGTGTTTTTTCAGCATTTTTGTGAAGAAGTATCAGAGCTGGCTGTAGCTGCATGAAGAGGGAGACAATGATTTCTTTCGTGAGCAAGGTGAGATACCAGTTCAGAGGAGGCCATAGGTACCAGTGGATTACTTGGTGCCCCTCTTTTTTTTGATGAACCTCCTCTGGCTACAAGAGCAGCCAATACCACCCAGTTGCCATTCAAAGGAACACACTTCTTCCAGGCTGTGTGAATGCGATTTAGAGAGGCTCTGCAATCAATGCTTATGCTCCCCCTTTGCTGGAATGGTAGGTATAAAGCAAAGAAGTTATTCCCTGCTTTTAAATAAACCCACTGAGAAGTACCTCTGTCTTGGTTCTGATATTGGCCAGAATAAGGGACACCTGGAAATAAGGGACACCCGGATCAAACCTGATCTCAGAGGTGGAAATAAATTGCAACATTCAAAAGGCCTGTGCACAACAGAGTAAATGTTCTGGTTTCCTTTAAATCTGTAAAGTTAGAACAGCGAGAGATCTTAGAGAAAAGTAGCTGCTGTTGCATCACTGTTCTATTGCCTTGAAAGCAAATGACCATAAATAAATGCTCCAGCAAGAACAGATGTTTTGATCTACATCTCTTTTTTTATTGCAAAACAATTGTTACAGAAATTTCAGAAAGTTCTACTGTAGTAATTGCCAACTTCTGCTTTTTATTACGCATCTAAACACAGTCTAAAAGTGCATTGTGAATCCAGTAGACCTTTGGAAAGGACCATATTCCCTAGTTATGTACATTTAGACAAATCATACTTGAAAAGCTTTGTATTAGTAGGAATTAGTTTAAAATGACATTTTAGTAATTTTTATCCCTTTATAAATGATTGTTATACACTTACAAATGATAGCCCAAATAATAAACGATTAAATAGCTATTTGTATAGAATATTGCAAACACTGTTCCAGACAGCAGTAGCAGCAAATAGACTCTCGTCATGTACAACAACTGCAGTGGTGGAGAAAAGATATAACTTTAATACAATTTACTCTTGTGCTGACATAGAACTGTATTTCACATCCAATTCCCTCTTCTGTCCCTTCCCCCTCCCTCCCAGATACTAAAATAAACAAGAGTTATCACTTCCCCGCAGCAGAAACAGCAGCAATTTAATAATCAAATGTTTTTTTACCTAACAGCCTTTCGAAATAAGTGTCGTGTGGCTCTATGAACAATCTGAAAGCAAACAGCAAAAATTAAAAGGTCAGAGACTGTTTCACAACCAGACTGGCTCAATGGCTCCATCATTAGACTTCCAGCTTGAAGATGATTTAGCGGAATTCATGCCATGACTCAAAGTAATGTTGAGTTGGAAATGCAGAATAAACCCATCTCCTGACGGAAGTCAGAGTATGCCACTGAAATCAGTGGATTTTCTGCAGATTTACACCAGCATTGGTAAGACCATAATTGTAGTCAATCATAGAGAAGAGAAGCCTGTACGACCTGTGTAACCTGTAGTGTTCATTGTATGACTGGCTATAAACAGGGCGCAGAAACAAAGTCCCTCTGCATCCAATACTACTGCTCCTATGCCAATGTGTGGCAAGGACAGTGAATTCCATCTAGAGCAGTGAAGGGTTTCACTAGGTGAGCACACACCCTCAATGCTTCATTTCTCATCCCAGTTTGGACTGTTTTTATCTGAGGTGGTTGGAGGGAAAATTCATGCTAAGAATCTTACCCATTTCTTTTGAAGAAAATGATCTATACCTGGTATCTTTCAACAGAACTGAAAACTTGGCCTTTGTTGAACCAATTATGCGTATTTGTGCAAAAATGCAAATATACTACTGTTTTTAAGCAGGGGAAAGACATCAAAACTACCTAAGCATTCTGAGGGAAATCCAAGAACAACCAGCTCCCGCTTTCCCTTCAGGTGATTATCAGATCCTCTTCAGTGTTTAACCTGAGCAACGTAACAAGACATTTATGCTTGTTCTGAAAACCTGCACCACGAGTTTACAAAGAATTTTGTTTCTCTGGCTCACTCTAATACTTTTGATAACTTCTGCTCTCAGGACAGACACAGGCTTGCACCCACTGCAGTCATTGGACTAAGGCTGTGTGCTGCTACCAGCACTTTTTTTTTTTTTTGAGCAGTTATTCATGTAGTTGCATTTTCCATGCACTGACAGTTTCTAAGAAACAAATCATTTTCTTCTCATACAAAAAATATACCTAACTAAGATATTTATCCCCTGACAAAAGGCTATCCTTTCCTCAAAAGGTACAAATCAGTTTTGTTGGTTTCTTTTTACCAAAAAAATCTATAAATGGAAAAATTAAAAAAAAAAAATCTATGTCTGGAACCCAGAGGGATTTCCGTATGTAGATGAATGGATGTTTTGGTTTTTCATTATATTTTCAAATTATCCCCTCACTGCCATTTGTTAACTGGCACTTGTGCTAAGAAAATAATGTAGCACCTGATCTCTTCCAGAAAAAAGAGAGAGCCAAATGTCTGAGCACTGCTGTAGGTTAGCATTTTGTGTTGAGTATTCAAATTTCATAAAATACAATTGTCTTTTAAAAATAATAAAAAAATCACTTACTTTGCTAAAGATCAAAAATAATGGAAATAATGTAAACATCCAAAAGTTTGAATTCATTCCTAACTGGATTCATCTTTACAGGCAGGCAATAGCAAAATGTTAAGTCTCCTAGCAGTCCAAAGAAACTCATGGAACAATGCATGCATTTTCTTTGACACAAAAAAAGACTGGACTGTAAGGAAGAGAAACTACTTCAGTCATGTTACACTGTTATTGTGAAAGAATAATGTGCTATAATACAATACCTAGGACAAGTGTATACCCCAACTGTAGAATAGAATCACTTAAACTGGAAACAACAGAATGGATTACTATAGGAAAATATTTATAAAATACTGCACATTGCTTCCTCAGTCAACCAGCATATGTAAACAAACAGCTAAGCTCAGTTGAGTTTTAAAATATTATTAAAGTTCATTTATCTTATAATCTTTTGCATAACATGCCAGTTCATCTTTCACACCGTCACAACTCATCTGTCACAGCCCACAGTGGCTCATTAGAGGTTTATACATCAGCTCATACAGACATTTAAGTGGAGCTACACAAAGAAATGTGCGAAACATACCAAACTTACACACCGTGACCAGAAATGCATATTCCATATGTAAGCTAATAACTGGATAGTGGAACTTAATGTTTGATGCAACATGTGCTATTTTATTGAATGTTACAGATTTACAAACAAGACCATGTAATGAGATATTAAAACTATCCTGTAACGTTCACTAATAGTACCACATGTCACAACTATATATGTGTCTATTTCATAAGCTATCCTTTGATACAGAATACGCCATATGGCACATGCTATAGCTACGTGGTGATGGGTGATGAGACTTCTATCTCACTAAATGGTCGTAATATCGAGAATGGGAAGTCTGGTCCTATTGCAAGAAATGGGTGTTTTATCATCAAATTCAAAAAGGAGCAGTTAGGTGCAACGTGTAAAAACCAGGTGAAAATAAAATAATCTAACATCCATCATAATATACTCTGTAGACACCACATTGTAGAATAAACGGGAAACATTCAGGAAAAGTAGTGTTCTGACATCTTGCAATCACATTTTTAACATCTGAATTTACATTTTATATAGAATGGCGAATTTTAAGAGGTAAATAAAGTGTTCCGTTTCATTTCACCTGGAATGTGTGCTCCAGATCAATAAAGTGCTGTATCCTAAATATTTATACAGCTTCTGGGTTTGGCAAATTTCTTCACCCTGACAAACTAACCAATGAAATCTACCCCAGAGGAGAGCCCTATGCCTTGAACTGATTCACTAAACACTGTCGAGGAATTTCTAAGGAATCTGAAATTCCTCTCGAGCAGACCAGTAATACAATGAAGATGAAAGAGTCCACGACAGTTTTAGCAGACATTCATAAAAGTAACAAAGAAAACAAAGTAAGAATATCCCCCTCTACTCTCCATAGATAGATAGATTTGGAGAAGCCTTAGGAAAAGGCTGCTAACAGAAGGTTGGCACATTTGAAGCATATTGTTAAATACAAGTTCCTTTGCCCTTGGGCATTTTGCTATTGTTCAACAATCAGCCTGCCACAAGCATGCTTCATAATGCACAGAAAGGTTTCTGACCTTTCTTGGTATCGCCATGTGACCATAATGCTGCACATGGGCTGCAAGGCAATTGCATAAACACGGTGTCTTGCTGAAGTTTAGTTCATTGAAAGCCTGATCACACAGAAGAAAGCAAGGAACACGTTGGTGCAGGAAGTATGAAACACATTGTTCTTAACATCCCCTTGCTGCATTTCCTTGTTTCCTGAACCTTCCAACGCAGTGACTTGTTAACTAAATGTTTTCACCTTCTTTGCCTCATTTCTTGAGGCTGAATAGTTATTTTTCTGTCTGGATTAGTTGCTTTCTGGATTTAACTCTCGGATGGTGCTCAGAGTCTCCCAGGGTGAGGACTCAGTGAGAAAACATCAGCTTGTATTCTCAAAGCTGCCTTTGAAAAATTATTCCCATTTAAATAATGTGAAATTGTACCCCACTCACAAATGTTCACTTTTAATAACAAAAAGGAGCTGGTTCTACCCAGATATTGGTAATTGTCGAGATACTTTTAATAGCACTAGTGTCAACTTTTTAAAAGCTTAAAAGTTGTGCCTTCATAAAGGAATGTGAATTTTATTTCCAGTTGCAGCTTATGCTTCTCCACCCTTTTCCAGTCTTCTGCATACCCTTCCACCTGTGACAACTGTACACCTTCTCATGAGAGGTTTGAAACTCTGGTTGACAATGTGGACCCTTGGAATGCGGGTGGGGTCAGTGGAGTTACAACTGTCTTCAACCAAAACCCATAACTGCACTACCGTTCAGACACACTTTCTCCTACTTAAAATGCTCCTTGTGTGATATGCTGATGAACGGTGGATGCCTACTCACAACTGATGGCTTTTGCTCTCTACAGACAGTTGCAGTTTCACTTTGGTTCTTTTACTTACCTTAGAAGCATATAGAAATTCTAGTGTTTACCAGTCCTCTGCCAAAAATACTTTTCTTTAAGCAGCTTCAGTCTAATTACATGAATCTGAATTCAGACTTCTTGATAAATCTTGTACACTTTAAAAAGTCCAAATACAGCTATGTTCACATGAAAAGAAAAAAAGGTGTATATTTTTAGGTGGAGGAATGATGTGAAAAAACGGCAGCTCAAACGAAACAGCAAGAAGAACCTGGTAGCAGCATGGTGGATAAATCTCCCTAATTTATATACAAAATTAAACTGAGCAGTGAGAACTGGACGCTATTACTATGCTCTGCTCTGATCATCCTGTTCTTATTGTTTCATCACATCCTTTGATTTAGTGAGACAACATACTGATGACAAACGTGGTAAAAAAATAAATATATACTATTCCACTTAATTACATTCATCCTGAGCTTGCTCAGCTGTGCTAGAATCTAGAATGCCTGTTTTATACAGGAAATCACCTGATATTTTAACATAAATTCTTCTTCCATTTAAGTTGCAGTAAAAAAGGCATTTCATTTCCCTTTTCGCTCTTGAAAATATAAACTTTCTGTGGCACTAGAAGTTGATACAAAAGGAGACAAGTGAACATTTATAGTTGTTGTGGTGCTCATCTTTCTTCATTTCCACAAGTGTAGGATGCAAGGGACTTGGGAGACTTCAGGTTTGTTTGCTGCCAGTTCCTACAGAAATAAATGCTTTTCACCAGTCATCACAATGGTGACACAGATGAAAAAGAAGTTGTGATTGAAGTTTGGAACATCTAATTTGTACATTTCTTTTTTGCCAGTTAATTCCTGCATCTTAAAAACTTGAATAATGATTAACCATCTTAGGATGCCTTCTAATAAAATGCAGATGTCTGGACCTATTAATTTATTTCTTCTGACTTCATAAAGGGGGTTTGTTATTCCTCTTGTTTACTGAAGTTTTTGTAAAGCTTTCATCCCTCCCTTTTTCCTTAAGTGCAAATGTCAGCTGGGTCAAGATGCAGTACCTCAGTGGTGATACTGAGATTGAAAATGTGCTCTCTTGACTGGTGGCTAATGCCAATCGGGCTCGACATGGGGTGATGTGAGGGGTATTTTAAAACTCTTCTAGGAAAAACAGACTGGAGAGCAGATGACCCTTAGACTGCTGGTGAGCTCTGTCTAAGCCTAGCTATGTTTGCTCTCAAAGCTGCAGAAGGCTCCTGTTCTTGACAGTCTCCTCATGGACAGGTTGTCCCCTCTGCTCTCTGGCCTTGAGGACTTACTCCTCTCCAAGGGGTTCCGCAGGCCTGTTGTGTTTCGCTGTCTGTCAAGTTTGTCGCTGATGGAGTAGCTCTTTCGTGTGTGCTGGGCATACAATGTGTTGGACTCCTCTGCAGAGTAGCTGTTGGCTCGCTCTATTTTTGGAAGTGGGATGCTGTTGGGCAGAGTTGTTGTAGCACTGCTGTCTTGAGGAGATAAGGGGATTCCCTTCTTGTCTTTGACCTCAATATCCTCATGATCAGAGCTTGGGTGGGTTAGTTCAGCTTCTCTCTCTGGGTGGCAGCATCCCAAGTCCTCCACTTTGCCCCTGAGACTTCCAGGGAAACTGGCCCTCTCGGCAATGGCCTGGGGAGCGCTCACACACCTCGTGTCTATGCAATCTGTAATACTTGTGTACTCTGCTGTTTTGACTGGGACGCCAAGGCTGCTGAAGTAGCTTCTAGAAGGAGAGAACATGAAGCTGTGAGATTTCACAATTGGTGTTTCCTCCAGAATAAATGGAGTTGTAGCCAGGTAACGACTGCTTTTAGATCGCTCTAAAGTATGATACAAGGGAGGGTCTGAATCCCACGGGATTTGGCAGTCTGTGATTTGTGAATAGTCTGAGGAAAATGCTCTTGTTTCTATTCCAGAGGTCTCTTCATAATCAAGACTCCTGCCAGAGATCTTTTCACCAGGTGTACTGCTAATGTATGCACTATTAGCTAAAAGGGAAGAGGCTATGTGAGCTGGCAGAGCTGCATCTTCGGGACCAAGAATATTTATGGAGCTCTCGAGAGGTTCTGTGTCAGAATGCATCTCATCCATGGCAGAAACATAGATGTCTATACAAGATGAAGGTCTTCTGGAGTCTGGGGCAATTGACAAAGTGCTGGTAGGCGCTAATGGAGCCTTCCCTTCTTTTGCAATTGAGTGGGAACTGATCGCCCGATGCAGGCTCGGAGATCTTTCCTTAAAAATGCATTCCAACTTTTCCAACCCACACTTGTCCTTCATATTTGTTGCATAGAAGGAGTGGCTTCGCAGGCGGGGTGTGATGGTAGGTGATGTTGGGGACATGGACTCCTCTCCTGTGGGATCTATGCTCTCTTGGAGCTTGTAGGCATTTCCTTCCTGACTGTTGAAGCTGCTCTGCCTCACAATGTAGGCTGCATCGGTACAGTCGGATGAGGTCCTGGATCGAATCTTAGTCGTCTCGCCTCTCTCAATGCCAGTCATTTTTTCTAAGGCAGTCACCATTCGTCCCATCATGTCTTCCAGCTGAGCAAGCCTGATGTCAACGGTCTGCAGAGAGGCCTTCATGCAGTGCTCTCTCTCATTTACTTCTTCCAGTCGCATGGCCATGTTCTCCACCCTTCAAAAAGAGAAGAATTAAACAGGTTAATTTCTAGAAAGCAGTGATGTTCAGCTAATAGGTCACCAAACCAGTTGGAAACAAATACGCCTCAAACCACAGAGGCAATGTACACCACCTTAACTGCTTGAAAATCCTGCTAAAAAAGGTTTTGCAAAAAAATACCACTCACTCCAATGGGTTAAGCCAGGGGCATGAGCTGTGTAATGTAGAGGGGGTATTGGGTGTGCCTCATTCTGAGGACAGGACTTACTACATAAATGTTACTATGAATTACAGCCTCTGTGCTTCCAAAGCTTCCAGTTAGGTTACTGTGAATGAATAACACTTATAGCAGATGCCATGTGATGTTGTTCCCATTTGTGCCACAGGCAGGACCATCGCAGTTAAACGCAGAACTAAATGAAGTAAGGAAAGTGGGCAATGTGCCATAGAAGAGAGGCAGTGTTATATTCTTTTCCCGGTGCTTGCCCCAGATTCACACTACCTCGTGCCATGTGGATCTAAGGAGATAGTTTCTTTGTTCTCTGATTAATTTTTAGCTCAGATTAATAGAAAAAATATATCATCTATTTTATTGAATATATATAATATCAAGTTAAATACGTATGAAAACTTCAAGGAGGAGAAACACTGATCAGGCCAAATACAGCCTGCAACAGCGTATGTGCACTAAGATTGCTCCATTACGGTGATTGTGCTTTGGGTAGCCTGTGTTAATAGCTTAGAGATTGAAATGCTGGATTTTAAAGTTGGTTTTCAGCTGCTTTCATAATATATAAATAAAAAGTTAGATTAGAATATTAATAGGTAATAATTGAATGTAAGATTCAGTATTTTAAATTAAATTTAATTTAAACTTCAATATGTCTTTTCTAGACCATTGATCTGTCACATTTTAAAATATTTTCAATTTTTAGGGAATTGTGTACAAATTTATGCCAGTGGCTTTTAACCATTTTGATTTTCTGACTTAAAATGTGTCTTCTGAAGGATTTATAGGGAGTCTGAAAATTTTACACGATGAAATTGCCTTTAGCACATAAGAAACTTCTCGTAATTATTTTCTGTGCTTGTAGTGACAGGCTGGGACTTCCCCCTTCTGTTGAAGAAGTACTAAAAGCAATAAGTTCATGTAGTTATCTATGTCTGGTAGGTTATAATTCTGGTTTTCCCCATCGCGGTAAACATTGAAAAATGATCACAGAGGCAAAAGATAACAAAAGGCATGATTTCCACACTTTTTTCTTCACAGGTTTCTTGCTCTCTGCCAGTCAGTGCAATTCATGCTCAAATATTACTAGGCACACTGTCATAGTCAATAGGCACACGAATCATTGCCAGGATTTCTGATGAGGTAAATATCATCTTCTACTACTACTTTTTCAACAGGACAAGTGATTTGGAACTGACAACCACTCCTATTTGCACAGAAGGAAAGATTTTAGCAAAGAATGAATATTGGACAGCCTTAATGCCTTGTTACCTAATGCTCAGAACTTTTGCTGGTGGAACACAGAAGTCTGACTACTTAGTGGTGATGAAAACCAGAACCTGCCCGCACAGGAGAGGAGAGGCCAGGGAGGAGGGTGACTTGGCTCCTTACAACAAGTTCACACTCATGGGAAATACAGGCTTTTCCTGTTGAAGTCTGTGAGTTTGAAGGCACAAGCACAACAAATGAAATGTGCAGCAGTAACTGTATCGCTATCATCAGACTTCAGTAGATGAATGATCAAGTAATCACTGCTAAGAAATGAACTGGTAGCTTCAAGGAATCTCATTCTACTCATTATCGTTAGGCACCAGTCTCCTTCTAGTTCTACCAACTTCTCCAACAAAACAGATTAACGTTATTGCAAGCACAGGATGTAATTCCATAGCGAGAGTAGTTTATATGGGAAGCAGTTGAATTTTCACTCACACTATTACTTATCTGAACTGCTATTATATAAAAGCAATTATACTTTTGAAATATTTATTAGCCAATAATTGAGTCCTTCACCCCACATTCAGATTCTACAGCAACTGCTCCAAGATGATGAACAGATAAAACATTACAATTTTAAGGCTGTCAGACATAAGGAAAAATATTACTGGATTTTACCGGAGAATTACAGCTCAGATTACATCTGACAAAAAACCTTTCACCCCAGCAATAGTTTTTAAGAACTGGAATGAATTTGTAACATTCTTTAAAGCTAACTGGATAATCTGGTTATGGTCTTGGTGTTTTGTTGTTGCTGTTGTTCTTTTGTTGTTGTTTTGGTTTGATTTGTTTTTTCTTTCCTGCTTTGACAGCTGTACACAAGTGAAATAATTTTTAACACCAAAATAGCCAGGTGGTATATGAGTAGAACTGTCCATAGTGAGGTAAGTTTTGTGTCCTGCATTCATGTGAGGACTACGCAATGCTACTGAACACAACTAATGCATGACAAGGAGAACCTAGAATAAAACCTCAAGGTATATGTTCCTGTATTTGTTCTGCCTTCCCTGAATATGATCTACTGTCAGTGGCACAGAGCGTCAGCCAAGGCAAAGAGAGACTTTTGAGTTACGTGGTCTGTTGGTTGCTATGGAACTGATGACAAATGTGATTGCATTGATAGTAGTGGAAAATTTATAGAGAAGCATAACAAGATAAGGACAGAGCAGTCTGGGTTTGGAAACCAGGGGTAACCAGAGATGTGCATAGATAACTGAAAAATACATACATGTGTTTACACTTCATGAGCCCTGACTATATAGTTTTATTCACAAAAGGAAAGCTTGAAAGATGATGGTCTCCTCCAATCCCAAAGATATTAGCTTTGTCATCCTTAGTTATATATATTGCATATGGCTACTTCAGAATGTTTAACAAATATTTATTCTATTAGTGATATTCTCTTGCATTAATTTGATGTTCAGTTCTGCAATCATTCATCATACAGAACAGCACCATGTTCTGGGAGTGAACCTATTTAAAACATGATAAAATCACATTAGCCAAACACTGTGAACATAGAAGGATGTGGTCTGGAGACATACAGCCATAATTGGGTTCTTAAAATGCTTTAATAACTGAGTTTTTCTGTTTTCTCATATTCTTGGGAAAATATTCTTGCTCTCAGTGAATAGCCAGCCAGACCTGTGTTTCCCTTAGGAATAGTTTTGAACTAAAACACTATTTCAAAATAAGAATGCCCAAGGTTTGCTTTGGATTTTTTTCTCCCTGTGTATTCAGGAGCAAGTATAAACCTTTCAGCAAATCTCCCACTATCCATCTATGATGTCTCCTTTGCACCTGTGCTTTTCCTTGCAGCAAGATTTACTCAATGTATTAGAAAGTGCCAAGCCATACTAACAGAACGAGAAGAGAAAAAGAGGAGGCTGCACGTAAAGCATGCATCAAGGTGTGCTGCTGAAGCTCAAAAATTTCTAATAGTGGAACAAATGTGGAGTTTATCCAGACAATATTCAGTAACTCAGAACCTGGCAAAGATTTTATATTACTTGTGATAAAGCTTTTTAATTGTGGTTTAGGAGATTATGACTTCTGCTGGCATTCATTTTGGTTTATTTATTTTTAACCTTTGCACATTAGTTCATCAATAATTTAATTAAAATAATTCTTTAATGGGAGTAAGGCACTCTTTTTAGAAGTAGACCTCTTAATTGAATGCTAGAATTAGGTTCACAAGTCTCTTCGTGGACCTATATCCATTTCTAAAACATAATTTATACTTCAAAATCCTTTTCAGCAGCCACAAAGACTGTTGACATGAAAGTCACAGAGATAGCACAGAGCTAGTGATAAGGTGATGGTGGAATGGTTTTGTTTAAATAAAACATAGGCAGCAGTTCCCAAGCCTGTAACAGGGTACTTTGTCTGACATCTTTTGGTAAAGCAGTGCTGATGCAAGCAGCCAGCCAATTTTCCCAGGTGCAGTGGTTTTTGCGGGCTAAGGAAGTTGGGTTGTCATGGCTGCATTCCCACTGGAGCCTTAGACCACTTAACTCTTTAAGACCACAGAGAGATGCCACCTGAGTCACAGACCTTTCCTGCTGTCATTTTTCATGTGTGGGTGGGCCTGGTAGGGTCAGTCCCTTTTACCAATACAAAGCTATTTCTGTGCACTTTAGCCCGCCAGCTCTGAAATCAAGATAATAGCTATGTCATCATCCACATGGATGCTGTAAGTGTAATTGCACTGCAGATTATAAAGCGCTGTACTAATGGATACCACAGAGTACCAAAGATGACCTAATAATATCTGCGCTAACCAGTTTATCTGCTTTTCAAATACCGTTATGATGTGACCCTGCTCCTTTCGAAATCAATAACCAGTTTTGCACAGGTATGAAAAGAGTTGAGACCTGTCCACACAGAACAAATGCTTACTAAAGTGATTGTTTCAGTGGCTTCATGCCAGATCAAGAAAAATAGTGCAGTCTTTTTTGATCTTACTATGTGTGTCTTTGTGCTGGTCAAGATGTAATACAGTGATTAGAAAGGAAGATTCTCTAAAAAGGATTGTGATTCTTCTGCTGCAATGAAGTGAATTTGTCCAGCTTTGCTTTCCTCACAGGTCTCCAGGAGATTCACCACGCCTGCTTTGATAAATGCATTCAAGGAAAACGCCTTACAGCCTTGTACTGCTTTATATTTTTCCACTTAGTCCATAACTCCCTCTGATATGTATCAGTAACCTGATGCTACTTCCGAGTGCTTGTGTGAGATCCCAGCTAGTGGGCTACTGTAGCAGAGCACCTCCCCCCCATCCCCCATCCCCCGTGAGCTTATCTGTAGTTTGTTAACCAGTCAGACAGCTCAAACAGGACAAACTGCCTTGTATTGAATGGTTTTGGTGCCATGGGGTCAACACTGGTCTGGCATCTCTCACCTGCCAATAAAAATCTTACTGTTGAAGGTGAGACCTGGCAAGATAGGCTGAATATCTGACTGACAGCCACTCACTTTGTGACTATGAAAGCCAAACAAAACCTTCACAAAGCAGAAACCTTGTATACATTTTCCTAGAAACGTGTGGAGTTTCTCCTGTGAGTAGGAGCCTACTTTGTGGTTACTCCCCAAGGGTTAAATGAAAGTGTCTGTGTCCATCACCTCCATTTTGGTGGTAAGTTACATTCAACTCCTAATCAATACTGCTTCTTTTGCTAGCTTTAATACAGGTACCTTGATATAGTGCACTGTTTTATGCTGTAATCTACTCATATATGTTCTTTTACTCATATACTTTGGAATAACTAATTTTGATTAAGATTTTTCATCTGTTATCTTTTGTCTGTTTAATAAATAATTCATTTAAATATAGATACATCTGATTTGCTATCATCAGAACTTGCCAGACAAAGTGATTCCTTAAATTTAAGCTGTTGCCAAACTCTGAGGCTAAGGAAGGATTGACCTTCATTTAAACTCCTTTCTATGAAGGAGTTACACAGTGGAGTTCTTTCTTCTCATCAGAGTAAGCAGCAGGGCTTCTTTAATAAACTTTGTCTGTAGCTCCCACTCTCCCAGCAACAGCTACTCCTCTTGAGTTGCTTAGTACTTGAGGTCAAGGAATGACAAACATCAAGTGTTGCTCTACGCTTTTAATTTCTGAATGTGAAATGATGAGGTAAAGGAGGGATTCTCTCTGGTGACATCAAATCTGGAGGTGTCTGTGGTGTCCCTTGTTACAAGAGAAGTAAGGAGATTCCTGGACAGAGGCAGGCCCACGCAATGCCAGGGTGGACTGTTCCAAGGTGAGAGTATAAACAGCAGCATGTTGCAGGTAAGTCAGACAAGGCATCATGCTCCTGCCCCAGCACAGCCACTGGCTGCGTAGCTGAAATTATTCATTATTCCAGGTCAGTGCATCAAAAAACAGGATCTCTTCTTGTTTTGATTTCCTGAGCCCCTAACCTGTCTCTGGGACCCATTAAGACTCGAACCAAGACTGTTCTCATTTTACATTTCCCTTCCAGTGCTAGCCCCCTACTCCTTCTTCTAGTCACACTGGGCTTTGTAAGCAGAATGTGCAGCTGTTCCTCCTCCTAGCAGGATCTGGGACACTTTGATGAACCCAGCTGCAAGTAGGAGCTGCTCAGACAAGGGGGGAGCATTATCACACGTGCATAGAGGCAAGTGAAGGCAGTGACTGGTCCAGGTGTAGGTCCAGGTGCAGTTATGTCACACAGGGCTTGTCCTAGCCCTTCCTACTTGAGCCTAACAGCATGCTCAGTTTCTTGCAAATGAAAGGTCTTTAGGAAGAACTTCTTTCACATTTGCAGGGTTTTCTGGTTCAATTTTACACCACATAAAGCTGATTTAATTGGACAGATGACTAAACTGGTATCTCACGCCTTTAACATGGGCATTACACTCGGTCTACTTCCACAGGCTAATGAATGGACGTTGGAAGAGAAACTGTAGTCTTGCATCTTCTCTGCTTTCTTTGCTCTGCTTCTTGTTACTTGTGAAATGATAACTCTATAAGGAAACTCTAAAGTGCAAATCTGGATTTTATGTATTTGAACGTTCCACAGGTTACACAAAATATTTTTAGTGCTGTCGTGGCTTAGGAATGGTATTCTCCAATTTAGAGACCATGCTGCCACTTTCCCTCCCCTGCTCCAATTGGAGGCACAAAAGGCAAAGATCACAGGTTGAGATGAGAACAACTGGCCATAAATAGCAATGAGATAAAACAAACAGTAACAGCAACAAAAGTACAACAAAAGGNAGTGCAAATCTGGATTTTATGTATTTGAACGTTCCACAGGTTACACAAAATATTTTTAGTGCTGTCGTGGCTTAGGAATGGTATTCTCCAATTTAGAGACCATGCTGCCACTTTCCCTCCCCTGCTCCAATTGGAGGCACAAAAGGCAAAGATCACAGGTTGAGATGAGAACAACTGGCCATAAATAGCAATGAGATAAAACAAACAGTAACAGCAACAAAAGTACAACAAGGAAGAAGAAGAAGAAGAAGACGAAGAAGAAGAAGAAGGAGAAGAAGAAGAAGACGAAGAAGAAGAAGAAGGAGAAGAAGAAGAAGACGAAGAAGAAGAAGAAATTATTTACAGTGAAAAGGCCCTGACAATACCACACTGTTCCATCCACCATGTTTTCTTGACAAGATGCAATCCTTCCTCCTCAGAAGCAAGAGTGCCTTTCCCCTGCCCCTGGCAATGACATGAGGTGGTATCAAAAAACCTCAGGGTCCTCCCACTTGCTCCTGGATACCGCAAAAATTAACCCTGTCCTGGCTGGAACCAGGATAAGTGTTTTAGATTTAAGAGCACTTGGTCACGACTGCCGGCAAAATAACAGACCCAGGCATCCTGTTTCTAAAATGTGTTTATGTATGATACTCAGATAACCCTGATTCCTCTAGCATATTTTAAATATTCCTCAGACCTGCTATGAGGTAAGAACTGCATTCAGCTGGGATTTCATTGCTGAAAGCCCTATTAGAGTGCTTGGGCCTGGGGAGTGACCTCTGTACCCCACAGGGTCACTGCCTGTACCTCTCTTACAGAGTTGGGCCACACTGGTCTCCACATTAAACTATTGGCTAAGGTAAATGGATTTTTAAAGAGCTATTTCTCTGTGAGGCTCACGTGTTTGTCTTCATTTAGGATTCATATTCATGAACTTCATTCTGAAACAAGCTTTTCATTTAAATTAGAGATAAGGGCTCTTTTCCTATAAAATAGGGCCAGTACAGAGTGAAAAGGCAGACTGTTATGTTTTCATTTTCAAGGACTTTCAACACTTGCATGATGTAGGGGAGGACCCAGCTAGATTAATTCTTATTTGCAGGTCTTCAAACATACCTCTTCATTCCTTGGCCACCAAAAGAAAAGATTTACTCATAGATCTGAACCTTCGCCTATGATTCTCTGGTTAGTTCTGTGGCCAGTAGACTATCAGAACACAAGAAAAAAATGTACTCAGTTGGACCACAGACCAATTTAGCTACTGTCTTACTTTGAAGTTTATCTAATTCTTCCCCCTGTATGTTCTCCAATCTCTAAATATTTTCTGCTCAGGAACTTTATATGCTCAACATGATCTCTATGTGTTTAGCAGTCCTTACTGGATTTCTCTTTCTTAAGCTTGTCTAGTCTTGTTTGAATGCATGTAGCCTTTTAGCTGACATCATCAGCTTCTTCTAGACCTCTCCAGCTTTCAAAAATTTGTTCCATTTACACTATTTACTGCATGTAAAAAAGATCATCAATTTTCTGTTTATTTTGAACCCTGGATCCTGATAAATTATTCTGTTGCTCCCCTATATCTTGTTCTGGGTGTGACAGCAAATAATTGACTTCTGCCACGTTTTCCTTGCACTCATAGTCATATAGACCTCTATAATTTCACCCCTTGTTTGTCTCTTTCAGACTCAGTAATGCTGGACTACTTGGCCATCCTTTACGAGGTAACCATTCCATGCCTTACCAACTTCCCCTCTACCATTGTTTTTTAAAATGTATGTTTCAGGACTGCTTTTGTTTTCAGTAATGCAGATGATTAATTGATACTATATCTTCTAATCCTGCTCTGGGATAGATTTATTTCAAAACGAAATTAACAGCATATTTCCTTGCCTACAGAAAACACAGTTTAGGCATAGCTGAATCGGGGGCAGTGCTGGAAGATTTTGTATAAGGAGAAGAGTGTTACATCTGTGTAACTGATGAAAATGGCAACTCACCTGACTTCTGTTATTCAAATTAAATCGAGTTTTCAGGGATTGGAGTATTCACTGGTTAATAAATTTTATGAATATCTGACAGGATATTACCCTAAAATATTTATTGGCAAAAGTGCTAAGAATCAAAACTCTGTCCTCTAAAGCTGAGCTCAGCAGTGTTCCATGAAAGCATATGAGCACCACAGCAGACCAATAGACCTAGAAATTTTTAGGACTGGTGAATTTGAAGACTGGCAGCTTCCACTAAATTACTGTATTGCTCTTTCCCTCTGTACATTGCTGTAGGTGAAATGTCTTGTTCCATTTAAAATCTATGTCACTATTGGTCCCAATGAAACTAGATTACCTAGCCAGGCTGTCCCGAAACAAAGCTTGCTCCTTATTTGAATGGCTCACAGATAAACCCTGGAGTCATGGTTTTCATTGAGGAACTCTAATTTACTCTCCCATTTTGTCCTGATGCCTTGTGCCCTAAAGTTCTGCTTTAGGAACTGAATGTCAAGCTTAATTGGTGCATCTCACTGCATCAGTTATATTTTATTACAACTGGATAAAAGATCCCTTTACAAAACTTACAATTCAATGATTTGGGTTGGAAGGTACCATAAAGATCATTTAGTTCCAACTCTCCTGCCATGGGAGGGACACCTTTCCCTAGACCAGGTTCCTCAGAGCCCCATCTAGGCTGGGCTTGAACACATTTACTTCAGCAAAAAAAAAAAAGACAAAAAAACAACAGAAAAAGAGAAAATAAACTCATCATATTTTATCACTTTACTTCTTAATTATGACACACCAAAACTACTACATTTCTCCTTTTTTTTTTAAAAAAAAAAAAAAAGGGAAGAGTGAGACTGGTGACAGAAACACATTTGCAGATCAACTTACGAGAACAAACAAAAAAGCGCACCTTTCTGAAGTGACACGGATTCTTTCATCATTGGAGGAGTTGAATCTGTCGTCCTTTTCTCTGAAATACTCTTCTATGCACTGCTCTTCAAAGTCATGGACCTTTTTCAGCTCATCCTCAGTTATGAAAAGTTCTGTGGAAAAAAATTGAGAAATATGAATTTGGCAAATATTAACACATGAAACTACATTCTTATTTGTGAAATTCATGGACTAAACTTTCAAAAACAAGCTTCAAATTTATGTGGCATTTTGATACGAAAGCAGATAGATGCTGGTAATTACTGAATTAGTGGCTTTAGTTATATAACATTCTGGAGATAGAAACACTTAAGGAGGCAATGCTGAGCAAACATGAATATATTTTGATTACATGAGATCTAACCACAGCTGCTGGTCAGGTCCTGGACAGATGGTGGAAGCCAAAGCCCACCTGTAACCCAACAGACACATAATGAGATTAGCAGAATACTAGAGAAGAGTGTGAGAGTACAGGGGTCTGTCTGACGTGGCAAGAACTGACATCTGCGGGGAGCAGTGTGATGGGAGTGGGAGGAGAGCCGTCTGGTTGCATCTCCAGTGCCACACGTGGCTCCTGCTCCCTCCTCACAGAGAAGTGGGCTGTGGCATGGGCTAATGCCGGGAAGAGTTGCACATCCCTTAGCTCCCTGCCTCTGGCATGTACATTGGGCAAGGTGGAGGTATTCTGCCTTGAAGAATCAGGTGGAGAAGAGGAAAGTGTTATCAAAATAAACTGGCAGGTTTTCCACCATGATTATGGGACTTCATTTAAAGCATGTTGAGAAACCAGTCCTCCAATCTGAGTCAGAGCCAAGGAGAGAACGTGTATACAAAATCGCTTTTCACCATCTCTAAGCTTGTCTAGGCAAAATGTGTGCTCAGGGGAAGTATGTGCTGTTTGCTCATAAAGTAGGAAAGCCCTCTCTGTATTTCGAAAGTAAAGCTGGAAGTGTGATGGAGTCAGAATTCCAGCAATAACTGACCCCTAGTAACAGCAAAAGAAACCTCTTTGCTTCAAAGCAACAACCTGGGCAACAACCCTGCAAAATTTCCAGAAAAACCCAGCCTCCTTAACATTCCAAAGAGAATGAAGAGTTGGGCAAATTAGCTAGAACTAATTCAAGTAAGATTTTTGCAGGTAAAAATTGTTATTTTTCTGGGAAGGCTATCAGGGTGCTGGACTTTGACTTCTTTCACGTCAAACACTAGCCATTGTGAAAGGCACTGGAAAATCCCCTCTGTGCATTATCTAAGTCTTACTCAATCCGTAGTCTCTCTCATCCGGGTCACTTTCATGCTTCCTCCATCTGCAGCAGAGGTGTTGAAATATCATTGTCATGTGGCTGAAAATGATCAGAGGCGGTGGCAGAACAGGTCTTTCGTGGAATGTCATGATAAGCTGGTACCTTTGAAACTTCCAAACTTGGTTTGATATAGATTTGACTTCGAAAAATGTATTGCTATGAGGCAAGGAGAGGAAAATAACATCAGACTGAAAACGGCTTTGGGTACTTTGCCAAAGATGATACGACAGCATCATAACTAGATATATTTCAATAATATTGGCAAATGTTTCCTTGTCACAAAACCAGGAAGCAGAACAAAAGAGCAAGTTTGTGCTTGGGCAAAGCACAGTGGTAGTCAGCCTTTTTGAAATACCTTACGACTGTGTATGTCTGCACTGTACAACCCCTGAATCTTACAACAACCCATCGAGATCGGGAAGTATTTTTACTCTTGTTTTCCCTATTGGGAGTGAATGATGCCATAACTGAACTTTTTTTGGCTTCTTTGCCTTGGCTGCCATTAGGTGTCTGTCCTTGGAAATTAGCACAATGTGAAAAACTTGGCATTTCCCTCGTTTCCCGGAGACAAGCCTCCTTCCCTCTCCCCCTTACATCCTTGGAAAATGTCTCTCAGCCAAAGCCAAAGCTCAGCAGTCTTTGTAGGTTATGAGCGATGTGCATCCTCCCCAAGTCTATACTTTGCAACGTTTCACTCACTTGAAAACTGCAATGAGGAGATTCACCAAAAGAATGTTTGCTACCAAGAGGTAACAGGCCATGATGGCAGGAACGATCCATGCTCCTGTTTTGCAGGGAGGTAGCTGGATTATTTTGCCATCTTCTCTGGTTTCGTTTTGACCACAAGGTGCTGGGAATAAAATTTAAAAACAACAAAATAAAAGCAAAATGGGAATTAATCTTATTTTTTCAGTAGTTTTTTGCAGAAATATCTAAATATTTATAACAGCCTGCTTGCCAAGGCAATACTTTCCAAATAACAATGGCATTGATATTCCCCCTGCCACACCCCCTCCCCCTCTCCCCCCCCCGAAGTTTATGCTTGGTATCACAGATTTTACAGGCTGCAGTTCTTGTTATTGTGTGTTATGTGCTGTGGGTATCAAGATATTCCCCTCAGAAACTGCAGAAGACATGCCTGATGTGAGTAAGCTGCCTGTTTGCATACACAACATAAAATACCATGGAACTCTGGTGGTAATCAGTGGCTGTGCAAATGAAATTACTGCGATGTTTAATCCCACAAAAAAGCTTGCATATTATTTCTTTAATGGTGAAAACTTGGTCTTTTTTTTATTGATTAAGGGGGATGTGATAAATACGGAAAAGGAAGTCCATGAAAGTAAATTAAAGAGCAGACATTTATTGCCGTGCACTGCACTGTCTCAAGCCCCTCTAGGACATACTCATAATGACTTTCTGCTATTAAGGGCTCTTGACTGCATGCCTAGAAACAGTGGGGGAGATTATCAAGTCTTTACTGTACCAGGTAAAGGGACATGCATGCAGCAGAGACACCACCTGTTTCTTTTGCAAATACATCAGAATCATAATGTTCTCAGTATTAATGTTGCAGAACTGAAGCAAAGGGAGAGAAAACATGGTGAAATAGTTTTCCCTGCTTGTGTTTTAATATGCCTTCATGTGCAGCGATGGGTAATCTGCATTTGCAAGCATGGGTTCAGTTCATGTCTTTCTGGCCTCAGTCCTGCTGGTTCTATGTATCTCCATAACCAGCTCTTCAAGAAAATTATGAAAGCAGCAGCTTACACATACAAACCATCTCAGCAAATTTTGCACAGCACTACAGCTAGCTTCCCCTCATCTCCACCAAAAAGAAGTTCAAGTGAGGAATTTCCAAAGTGCCCAGTGCTGGCTCAGTTCCTACTGAAATCAATGGCCGTTTTCTACTGACTTCATGGAAAACGAAGTTTGCTGATGCCATATGTAAAATTTCATTGTATGGCAACGAATCCTTATTTCCAGTACCACCCATTGCACCTTCTCAAAAAAGTCCTTCTGAACTTGGTTCACTGAGCTTGAAATTCAATTGTGGATGTCTGTTCTGGCAATCATACTACATCATGTGTGATTTTGTCTTGGGCACTACACATGGATCCTAGCCTATTACACACAGAAATATTGTAGCCCTATGGGATATAGGATTATATGACCTCTCCAAAAATATTCAACTCACCGAAAAAAAATTACCAAGTCAAGTACAAGCAACACTGCTTTTTATCAGCAGCTCCATTGTGTCTGGACACATGGTGTCACCAGTCCTTCCTATTCACAAAACCACATTTTATTACTGGAACAGGCAGAGAGTGTGCAGTTCTTCATTTCTCAGTAAGCAACACTCTGCAGATCATTTTAAGGCGGTGCTTATTTCCACACTGCTCCAAGCAGCGGCTTCATTTAGACATTCAAACCTCCCTGTCAGTGAGCTGCTGTGAGTGTGGGGCTCTGTTCTTCGCCTTCACCCAGCAGAAAATGGACCATTCAATACCTCTTGCTCCCAGCACTCAATGCGAGACTTACATCTCTGTTTGTGTGGAAACATTAGCTTGCCCATATATTGAGTCAGATCTACAAAGTTCAATACAACACAGTACCAAAACCCATAATGATTTCACGAGTGGTGGAACAATCACAGTATTAGTTGATGAAGGCTGTTGTCCTTTTTTGTGCTGAAAACAGAAGAAATAATATCTTTTCAAGTAATGAGAAAATAAAAAACTCAGCTCCAATTCTGGTTCCAATTCTATTATCCCATTTTTTCCCCTAAAAAAACATAGAATCTAATCTGGAAAAAAAAATCAGCTAAGAAGACAAAAAATATTTCTCCAGCTCTACTTGTTTACAACTTGGTAATCTCTGCTGGTTTATGCCACCTAGTGATGGCCAAATTAGATTCCCTAGGCATACATGTTCCCACAGTCTATTCTACATACCCATCGCAGTTCAGCTTGTCCTGAAGCTTTACAAAAGTTTTTCTCTTTTGCATGTTCTGTTGTGGGTACAATTTTTAAATAACACAGGAATACCCATTTCTTTCCTTACTTATGGAGAGCTAAGCCACCACTTAATTGTCACATCTTCAGCTGCATAAGAAAATGTATGACCTGTGTCCAAAATGCAGAAGCCTGTTTTCTGTGGCACATCATTGAACACCTTTCATCTTTAAACTATGACATTTATTTTAAAAGATTCCCCACCTCCCCCTGCTGTTGATTAAGGGGATTTTAAAACAATTACACTGAGGGAACCAGAAAGAGAAATTTGAGAAATTAGAATTCTGTTTGTAGGCTGTGAGAAGATTTGGCAATGGGACAGTCGGCCTCCCCAGCTGAGTGTGCAGAGTCTCAAGCACGCCCGTCTCCTCGTTACAGCAACCTGGGCTATCTCACTTCCCGCTCCCGCTCCATCTGCACGTTCACCTGCACGGCTGCCAGCACGGCCGCAGGGCTCAGAGCTCAGCACCCAGCTCCAGGGGCAGGGTCACCGACGAGCGGAGCAGAGCCGCACGCCCACGGTCACTCAGCACGAGCCTCGTCACCCAGCCCTGCGCCGCCTCCCCCGGAGCCTCCCTCCGAGCAGGGCTCCGTGGTGCCGGCTCCCCGGTTCGTCAGCGCCGGTGCCCCAGTGCTCCACGCTGGTAGTGCTAGGCTTCCATAAAGCCAGAGTTTTCACTTGCCGAGTGCTGTGCCTCACCCCTGAGGAATCTGCACTGCCTTTCATGTGTAGCATCATTCGAACATTTTAATTATTTTTGGAGAAATGAAGTAATTTTGGTAATTAAGTGCAGTAATATATTGTAATATATTTCCAAGCACAATATTAACATGTATGCAAACTTGACTCATCTGTTTTACATTATAGCCTTGCTTTAACACAAGCCACAGAATACTGAATTCTAGCAAAATGCTTTACTGAAGCAAATTCTGTTAGCATAACAATGTGCCAATCTCAGGTAACTGAAAAACCCAACCACTCTGATACCTGCAGGCCATTGGATAAAGTTCAGACATTATGTCCTGCACTTAGGCTTTAGAAAATAGTAAATGGTTGGAGTTTTTATTTCAATTATACAAATTAACTTCACTCAGCTTTCAAACATTGCATCCTGACACCTGTAGATGTACAGACTTTTTGTATCCCTTGTTTCCTTTTTCACAATCTCTTTCCATGCTTATTTTTCCTTCCTGAGTCCCACTTACCAGCCCAGTTTCCTGATGGGCCTTTCCTGCTATGTATCTAACCCTTCCTCTTTTCTGTCCAGGAAATAGCTGCAAAAAACCAGTAGTTCAAGTCTCTGTGGGTTTCAGGCCTGAAGTGGAGGCAGAGCTCAGGAAGAATTAGTTTCCCTGCTGTAATTCCCTGTCATGACATGGGCACTGCTCACTTTTACTTTGCATTGGGTGGAGGGCTTGGCAAAGGATGCTTGTGAGTTTCTGCGTCATGACTCTTCCCCCAGCTGCACCCTTCCAAAGCAGGTGTGGGAAACAATGAAGAGACCAAAGTGCATAATTGAACAGCTCTGTCACTGAATAGCTTTTTGCCTTTGATGAAAACTTCTCGTAGAAAAATGGGTATCACTTTTACAATACAAGCTGATTTGTTTGAAATCACAAGAAACTGAGGAATGTTTTCCTACGTTCACAGTTCTAAATAAAGCGGAAACAAATAAGTGCAACCAAATAACAAACAAAATATATAATTTTAAAAAATTCAAGTCTGGATGTTTCTAATGCTTTCATCACCCTGTTTATGAGTATATATGAGTATATATGTTTATGAGTATATAGGCACCTTCCAATTTTGACACACAATAAACCCAAAGGATATAAAAGTGTTTTATAATTCCTGAATCAAATGTCTAAGCAACCTTAACAGCCTACCAGGCTGGTAAATATGGAAACCCCCACCCCCCAAAAATATTAAGTGGCCTTGCTAGTGTTGTTCACTCCTTCACTGATGGAGAAAATACTGAAATCTGTAAACTCCAAATTTCAGAGAATTGCTCTGTTCATCAGTAGAAATATCCAGGGAGTTGAATAGTGTCTCATTACTTCAAGAAAGTTTCTTTGACTACAGCATCCTGACCTTACATGTTGCTTCTCACCCCAGGCCACATTAAAAGTGACTTTGAAGGGTCCCTTTAATCTGCTGCTATTTTAATAATAATTTATAGTAAATCCCTGCAGTTTTCTTGTTCAGTCTAGTGCTTTCTTCCTTCTCCTATTCTCCTTCTCCCCCCATTAAAAACAGCCAACCAAAGAGAATCCAAATTACAACATCAGGAGTGCCAGATAGGGGAATACTGCTGCAATCCAGCCCAGAGAGACTTTTAAAATTGTGTGCAGTCCATGCAAAAATCTCATCCACTACCTTTGTCCAACAATGTTAAAAGTATTGCCACAGGTATGATTTATTCTATTTTGTACAGAGCTGCTCTGTTTGTTCTAATTCCAGAATAGTTCATGCAAGTGATGGGCCTCATAGGAAGCTCCTATTGAGTCATAAAAAACATGAAAGGAGTTTTGTATATAATTTTCATTTATGCTAAGAAATTTTCAAGAATTATAAAAATTAAACAAATCTAACAGATTAAGAAATCTAAAGAATTTTTGTAAAGTCTTTTGTAGTAATTATAATTTTCTCTGAAGTTCATTGAATAGTTAAAACCTGTGTATAACTGTCTCTCATCTTCTGAAACAATTGCATTCTTGTTACTCAATATTCCTCCAATACAAGTGAAAGAGAAGGAGGCCTTATCTTTTTCTCTTAAACTAGGTAGGTTTTTCCAAATAGGAGTAGACACAAAAAACAAACACTACTCAGACTGATCTTCAGGTTCCAGATGGCACGTGAAGTACTGTCAGCTGGTAAGAAAATCCAGATGGAAATCCAACCCGTGAGACACCAAGAAAATCTGAAAAACTTCCCAAACCAAAAAACCCAGAGCCATGTTGAATGGTTCAGTTGCTTTGCCTTCTGAATACAGGAAAATGTGAGCTCTGATGTTCATTTTCTACAGATGCCTGCCATTTCCCAAGTTGGCATTTATTTCCTCTATCTACATGGTTTTTACCAAGCAAACTCACCTTTCCTCTTCAGTATTTCTTATATCCTTCTGTATCCATAGAATTCTGGAGGGGTGGATAGTTTTGTAAGGTGAAAACAAAGTTCTTCACATGTGAGAACTGTGTTATGAGTTTTTTCTGGCTAAAACTGCCAGCACAAGTGCCAAAGTGAGGTGAACTGAGGGAGAGATTTTACAGTGTTTGTGGGAAATCCACTTCTGGACAGGCATTCACTAAAGCAGATACACAGCTAGCTGCTTCCCCATGGATCCCATTGGGCAGCACAAGGCTCAGATGGATTAGGAAAGACAGCCTAAAAGCGAGACAGTTGTATGTGCCATCACCAGCTCCCCGATTCAGATTCTCCTTCCTCCCCCAGCTATCAGTAGTTAATAATATATCTTTACTTAATTACATAATTGATATCAGTCTAATTTTTTCAATTTATCAAGCTCTTATTATTATTACTTTCCTGAAATATATTAATTTTTCATTTCCTGACCTTTAAATAATTCATAAATTTGATTAGATTACTGCCTGCTTTAAGTTCTCTGGTTTAAGCGTTTATCTGAATCCCAAGAGTTGCTAGCTGGGGTTTTCTAGGTCCAAGTCAAAACTCAAAAGCCCAAGGTGGTTTCAGTCATTACTGATGTTTCCCTTGGACTAATATTTTGACTGGTTGCACTTTTCCATTAGGTAGCTTGACTGTTCCTTGATCTTTACACACTTCCAAAGACTGTTTCATATAACTGCTAAAACTTCCTGAGTAGACAACATAGTATGTGTAACCTTCTGTCAGTGCCAGATCAGCTAAAGAGAATTAGCTGAATAGCTGGATAGAGTTGTGGGAACAATACAGTCCAATAAATTGCAAATGCACCTCCTTTGTCTATAGATCATACTCTACTCATTTCCTGCTCAAAGGCCTAGAGGAAGACCATTATGATTGCACTGTGATAGTAAAGTCTGTCTTTTCTGGTCCCCCATTCCCCAAGCCCATATGGAACTGGGCTGTGGACTTAAAGGATAGCCGGGATTGAAAGAGCACCAGGAACTCAGGGTGTCTCCATTGCAAGAAGTGGTCACTCCTCCATGTTAGACTCCTAACATGTCTGGAGTTCCTCCCCCAGCACATTTTAGGCATATTCAGAGGTTCTTACTTCTCACACTCTCTTCTCCATCCAAGAATTACTGAAGCTGGCCATTCTAGTTCTACATCTTTTTATATGAAGCAGCTGCTTAGTACGACAAGATTTTTAGATTTTTTAGTGGTTGTGTTGTGATGAACTGTCAGTCTCAAAGGAACTACTTAGAGACTGGTTTTGCTGGTTTTGTTGACTTTATCTGAAAATTTGAACACACAGAGCTAAAAGATTTACTCTCCTTCCCCCCCCCTTTACAACTGATTCTTAGTCAGAAATTTGTAGGTATGTAGTATTTATGGACGTTACCGACAATAAACACAACCACTGAATAATGTATTCGTAATCCCAGAGGTGAGGATATAATCTGTCCTCACTTCTGAGTTGAAGATGAGATCACATACCAACAGAACACTAACACATACTCCAGATAACATGTTTTCCATTAGAAAATTATATGAATACAGAAATTATGGGTAAAAAATGTAAATGTATATGACACACACTGCTTTAGAGCAAGACATTTAGCAGTATGTTGAAATAAAAATCTGAGTAGACCAATTGGATGAATAGGCTGCCAGTTGATGAGGTGGATTCAGATATTGTATCTGGTCAGCCTTAATGGCATGTTTCACAAATAAAACAAAAATAATTAATTAAATAGATAAAAATGATTTTTCTGGGAAAAAAAGGTAAATTAGAAATGTTAGAGTAGCATGCATTTTTGTACATTTCTCAGATACCAGGATGATTTCCAGGACAGTGGCTCAAATCAACATGCCTTTCCATGATCAGTACTTTTGCTGAAACCCAAACTTGCTTATAATGCAGCAATATAAAACACCAAAATATAAACAAAATTACAAAGCAACCGTTTTGTTGAAATAATACTGATTAAAAAAGAATGTGCTCCAAGCCATGGAGTTAAATTGCACTTTAGATGTAGCATAACAATTTCAGAACATGCTTATCTTATCTGAGAAAGTACAAACACTGTAGCACTCCAACATGAATACAGTGGCTGATTTAGCTTAGAACAACGTGGAAAATATAAATAACAGCAAATGTTTAAATAGTGAAAAAGTGTGAGTACGCTAGTAAAACATTCTGGGTGTCCATCGGGTCATTTTGATGGTGTAACATCATCACCAACCATTGCTCCTGCTCCCAGTCTATTCCACAGGTAACATCTTTGAGACAACAGACATGACATACTGTACACCTTTTGTGCCGGAAGAGTGGCAGATACCAATTCCCTGCATCATCTGCCTCTCAGGATGGAGGAAGTAGATGCTGCTTTTCATTTTGACATCATCACTTTTGCTGCAACTCCGAGTTTCCTCGACACAGGTAGAAAAACAATATGTCTACATTTAAAGCTGGAGTTGAAGCCGCCAGGAATTTTGCTTTCCCTAACCTTCAGAAGCAATTACTCAGCATCTTTTTGCATGGTATAAATGTTGTGCATCTGAAAAACGCACAAGACTATTCTCAAATCCTCATTCAAGGATATGCAGCCTGCCACCCTGTTTTCGTACTTAAATACCATGCTTCATTCAAAGACCCTTCAGTTTCTTAAGTTTCCAGGTTCTAAACTGTAATCAGCCCTTCATTAAAAAAACACCCACAAGAACACTTTATTCAGCCAATTGCTAGGTTTGTTGCACTATGCTAGTTACTTAGTACAATATCAATAAATGGCCACTTGTAGAGGGACAGACAGAATTCTGCTCGTAGAAGGAAGTCATAGTTTCATGGTACAAACCTTTATCCCACTAACATCATTTCAGAGCATGACAAAGTTTTATATCCCCAACTTCTATGCCTTTGGAATTAATGAATTTTTAAAAATAAAAGAAGAGGGGAAAAGGATAAATATGAGGGAACTGGGTAATAAAAAGAGAAACATAGTGCCCAATTTTGTGATTATAGGTATTTTCTTATTTCCTTGCATGCCATGCTGCCTCTGAAAACCAAGTAGGGGAGTAAAGATAAAAAGGAGGTTTCATCTGTATCCACAATAATGATTCTGTGCTAGCCTGGAAGAAGAAATGAACATGAAACTGCTGAAATATCTGCCACGGGTTATGTATACATCTATCCATCTGCACATATATTAAATTTGGGGCATTATTTGTCATATAGATAAATTTACTACTTTTAACCAACTCAGGAAAAACAAACATCTTTTTTTCATTCAAACTTCATCAATACTGAACAAGCAACAAATACATTTTGAAAATACTGCCCTTTCATAAGATGGTACATGGAATAAAATGAAATATCCTAAACAGAGCTTTAATGGAAGCCATCTGCCACTGCAAAAGGTACTGGCTCACAAATGCTGCCAAGACTTTCACATAGTTAAGTAGGAATGATGAGCATCAGTTGCATGACAGTATTTGCAAAAGATAACATTGTTTGTGATTCTTAGTTTGGTCATCTACTGCATCATTTCTCATGACTAGCTCTCTCATTTGGTGCTAATGCAACGGGTGGCACCAGAAGATTCAATCTAAACAGAAAACCAGCCTTTTCCTGATCACCTACCCGATGAATCCTGAGGAGATAATACATTTAAAGCTGGCTCTTTTCCTGTTTGCCTTGGTGTGAGCACAGTCTTGACTTCTAATAATAAATTCAGCAATATTATAATAATGAATCTAATTATTAGACCCCAAGAATTGCATGACAGGGTTTAGCTTAAAGGCGGCACTGAGAAGGTAACAGAGAAAAGAAAACTCATTGGATAAGATCCTCATGAGGTACAGGAGCTGAAAGGTCTAACCTCAATTATTAGACATGATGCTCAATATGAAGTTAGATAAAAAGTATTTAAGTCTAAAATTAAACCAAGGGATGAGAAAAAGAGAAGTGACTTTTTGTGTCCCAGGTATACCCCCAAATTCATGCTGGATACCTGGAAGGAGATTCCTGTCACCAAGCTGACAAAAAGGACACATTTATAATCTTCTTTACATGCAAGATAATTTAGCATTACGGATTTCCAGTTAAATGATTGCAAAGGGATGCCAGAAGCACGTTCTGAAGCTGACATCCCAATAGTAGCTATTAGAAAAAATACTTTTGCAACCATTCTCTGTGTTGAAGAAGTTCCTCTATCTGGTGCCATTTATTGAGCAAACACACATGATCTAATAGGACATCATCTGATCAAAGTTGGATACCTGACTTTGGAGTATGAGAATCATAAACTTGCTTACGGTCTATCTGGTCTGCAAACACTTCCCCATAGATCATCCAGTAAGGCATGTAAAAAATGTTTTTCGCCAGCTTCCACGAAGGCTCCTCATTGGGGAAGAGAATTGCTTGTCTTGCCACACCAAAGCTCATCAGAACCACCAACATGATGATGACAAAGTACATCATGTCTATCATCTGAATGTAATGATAGGAAAAGGGAGAGAAAGAGAGAAAGGATGAGAATTAGAGGAATTTATTTGTCCATATTCTAATTATTATGTGCTCAAAAAAAAAAATCTGTGAATCTTAGAAACAGAATTTTCAAAAACAAATTTTGAAGAGCCATTTTTGTTTGCACATTAAAAAAAAATATTTTTCAAAGAACTGAAGTGGTATTATTGTGTCCTTGGTTTTACCCAGTGTCACTTTTAAGAACAATTCAAATGTTATGAATAGGCTTGAAAATACAAAGTACCATCTGTTCACACCAGTTGCCTCAACAAGAACATAGGTTCACTGGAGTCAGCAGCCTGGTCTGGGCAAGGGTCGTGAGATGATGTATTGTTTATAGGCACCAAGTGGCACCCGTACCTAAGCAAAAGGACTCACGTGGATAATTTTACTCACTGGTACTCATTGTCTTGGAGCAAAGGGAGCTGCAACTAACATACGGAGGAACGGGTGGCAGAACAGCCTGTTACTGCAACATAAGGGACACCATGGTGGTAATCAGTGAGAAAGGAAAGCTGTGATGCTGGCTGGGCTAAAAATCTGCTTGGTGGAGGAGTCTGACAAATGCTGCACTAAAAAAACCCAATCAGACAACAGATAGTGAACTCTGTTCTCCTCCACTGTTGAGGGCCTCATTAGCATATGCCCAAGATTAACTAGTGCTTGCAAACAGTACCCACCCATTCAAAATGTTTCAGAAAAAAGTGGGACAGCAATCCCACAAGATGCTGAATAGAGTCCAAAGATTAGAAGAAGCCCTGTTCTAGAAAAGGCCCTCAAGGGGCCGTCGATGGGCATCAGGCAGGTACAGCAGAGATGCCTTTATAACCCAAAGCGAATGTGAAAAAAATTGAGAGTGCTGTAAAGGCCCTGGTAAGATCCCTTTAAAACTTTTACTTACAGAGTTGCCAGGTCTTTAGAATTGTTACAATTGAGCTGTTTTTCACAGTTCTGGACAAAACTTTTATCCCTAACCAAAACTCAACTTAAAAATCCTCTAAACCTTAGGAGTTTTATTCCCTCCAGTCTCCTCAATTTCTGGCTCAGCTGGATTCAGCCTTCCTTGTAAGAGAGACATGAAACCAACCTGCACCTCAGCTGGTGGGCTTATGGCTCCATGGGGGACCTGCTGCAGCCCAAGGGCAGGGCTGCTCATGACAAGAGCTGCTGGAAGCGGGACCTACTTGCAGCAGATGGATCTGGCACTGCTGCATGGGTTCAATTTTAAAGCAACCTGAGGTCAAAGTAACACTGGGAAAGTATGTAACAGAGAAAAGAGTGTTACAGGTAGCAAAGGGAAAAAGGTATGCTCCCGCTCAGAGAGAGAGGCTGTAGGAGAAAGGCACCAGCAGAGCAGGGGTCAGATAAGAGAGAATAAGGAAGATGGAAAGAAGGAACCAAGGACAAGTGAGAAAAAAGCAGGAAACAAAAGTCTTGAGGTCCATAAAAAATGCAGTAAGGAAAGAAAAAAACCTTGGGGACATGAGAGAGGAAAAGAAATGCTTTAAATAATTAAAACCCAGCAAAGTCAATCATCAACATTCCTATTTAACTCAGGGCATTAATTTCTCAAAAAAATATCCCTTCATGAAGAGAAATTCCAGATATTTGTACTTCAGAAAGCATCCTGAAATGGGAAAGCTGCATAATCATTTTAGTTCTTACTGTTTTCAGGGAACAAACCTTGAGGTGAAACCTGATTCCTCCTTTCTTGTCTGATCAAACTTTTTTTCAGATAGCAATATGTAACTTCATATGATGTAATGTAATAACTATTTTAAAATGTCACACAAAAAAGTAAGCATAATTACTATTCTGAGGCAATTTAAGACAATTTCTTAAATGTTTCAAGTATTTTTGACCAGGAATCACACAGGTTTGACCTCATTTTGCAAGAAATAAAATTTTCAGGGCTGCTCTCTATTCAAGATGTGCATTAGCTTCTCCCTCCTTCAGTTGGATATCTTCTAAACTCTCAGCAACTTGTCTGAAATACAATGAAATATACGGGCAAGTTTCCACTGACTTTAATGAGAATTGTATCAGGTCCTTTGGCCTGTGGTGTCAAATTACAATTGCTATTTTAGGCAATGGCCATTTCAACCATTCTGAAGAACTCACCAGACACCTGTTTAAAAAGTGATAAAAACCAGTATTTTTTGGTACAATTTTATGAAGAAGTTGGCTATATTTCAACTTCTGTATTTGCAGAAAGGCTAAGAAAATGTATATATTTCCACACATTAAAAGAACTGATATACCTCTGACCATCTTGACATTCCACAGTAATTTCATTTCATTCCTGAATAGAAGGAAATTAAATCTATCACTGTGCAGAAATCAGAAAAGCACAAGCATGTTCTGTTACTGAAATCAGTAGATAGTAATAAGCTTAGCCATTCAGTTCTGAAACTTTTACTGCATGTAGCTGTGAAAAATAAAGCAGAGCAGAAGGGTAGTTGTTTTTTCAGAAGTTTTACACACTGTGTATTGTGTAAGCCCCAGTGACCACCAGATCCATTGGCAGAAAGACAGTCCAAATGCAGCAGGAAAGAAACCTGCTAAGGCAGTGTTTTCCCTTTGGTCTGTATTCCTTTCTCTGGTCCTACTGGTTTTTTTTGCAATAACCTCCAACAAGAACTGTTGAGTATTTTCACTCTGGAGCTCTGCAAAACTTCTTGTCAACATCCTACAGACTTTCTTGAAGGAAGGACACTTCAAATCCTTTTTTCAGGACATAAAAACCCAGCTATCTCATTCTTCATGTTTTCCCTCAATCTCTCCCTCTCTCTTTTTTTTCACTAAGCTGTTGTTTCTTTGTCAAACCCACCACTGTGGGCTTGCAGTAGAAATCTGGCAAATTGAGGGGATAAGACAATGATTCTCTGGTCACCTGGTGGGTAGGGAGCACAACTGGATGTTTATTTTACACTTCAGTTTCATACCTGCTCACTGAGCCTGTTGTGAGTAAAGTAATATCAAGGAGATATTGTAGTCCATGCACTCATATATGTCCCCTTTTTTTGTGATGGTGAGGACGAATGGATCTTTTCCTCAAAGGCCATTTTAAGACAATTACAACAGTCAGCCTCTTTGGACTTGCTTAGTGCCACATAGCAAACAGCAGTAGTATTCCATTCAGAAGAGTTAATACTCAGTTTACTTTCTTTTACCTAAAGCCAGCTCCAAGAGGCTTCAATCTATTCAGAAAACCCTCAATCCTAAACCCCAAAATTCATGAAACAGACATAATTTACACAAGAAAAACTGGATAACTGCATGTGAAACAGGAACACGTGTATCAGCTGTGCATGCAGGTATCCAAATATCAGGGATGTAAGCATGTGCATCTGTAAATTCAGCCATTTTCTTTAACTCAAACAAGCAAAATGCTGCTTAATTGCAACATCTCTATTGAAACATAAAAATTAAAAATTGAAAAGTCAAAAGTTATGCATGTGGAAGCAAATGTCTCTTGATTCCTCCTGCATGCATTTACTATTGCAGAAGCTATTCATATTCCTGCTACAGTGTGTACAATTGATGTGGCCAAGGCACACTTATGCAAATGGATTTCTCATCTCACAAGGCTACACACCTGAACTTAAAAGAGCATGATATGAATCAAACTATAGAAGGGTCAGTCTTAACCATAACCATTATAGTTTTGAACATACCATGGCTACTACAACACACTGAGAGTCTCAAGGTACTAAATACCTGAACAATTTTTTTTAAACCTTAACAAATCACCCTCCTTTATAATTACCAAACCTTCTTTGCACTTCCCGCAAATGAGGCACAGAGGGGCGTAGGGTGGCTCTGCTGTTGAAGAGTGATCTCAGAGAAAGACAAAAAATACATCACCTAATAGAACATGAAGAATCTAATCCTTGGTTCCGGGGGCCTTGATTCCGGAGGTTTTGATTCAAGAAAGCACTGATTTCTAGCTTACATGAAAACACTAACGTGTAAAAAAAATCCAGGTAAATCTGCAGCAATGTCTTTGGCTAAGGACACTGAGCCAAGAGCACACTGCCAAACACACAAAGGGGTTTTCCATCTCCTCTCACCATTTTCCCGATCATCATGACGTAGGGCCCCAGGTACTTGTTCACGCCGAAGATGTCGAGCAGCCGGATGTACCAGTAGATGATGTTGACGCAGTAGATCACGCGCCCATCGCTCCGGAGAGGCAGGTCTTGCAGGCGGAGAACCATCCCAACAGAGAACAGCAGGATAGCTATGAGGTCGGTAACATTCCAGTACTCCTGGAGCCAAACTTTGACTTTTTGCAGCAGTTTCCCAGGCTCTGACATGAGGATCTGAAGGACAGAGGAAATTGAGAAGAAAGGAGCTGAGCTGTCTTAAATTAAACTTGAAGAAATCTACAGTAAACAGATAGATATACACCACACAGGCTAAAAGCAAAGCTGATAGACTCCTATCATCCAAATATGTCAGGTACCCTCTGGGTTTTTTTTTTTCAGAAATCTTCCATTTCAATCATTCTTAATATGTATATATGTGCAAGATACTTTAAAGGACAAAGCACTCACTGAGTCTAAAATCCTCATGAAATCAGAAGAAACGCATGTATGTATTTCTATTTTTCAAATGTATTAACCCTACTTAGAGTCAGAACAGAGGGTAAAATATAGAAAGATTTTTTAAAATCAGAACATTTACATTTAAAGAAGCTTTAAAGAAAATTGTATTAAAATGTGTAACAAATGACCAAGCCTAGTCCTCCAGAGCATTGGCTTCAGAATGTACAAATATAACTGGTAACAGATTCAGCCCAGGGGTACAAACGTGCTGTTTCAGCTGAGGTCAATGAGACTTGCACTCGCTTGCATTAGGGCTGAATTGGGCCTCCGGTGTCACTGCGGAATAAATGCACATTTGGCTCAGTGAAAGGGGGCAGCATTAGCTGCAAGTGGGAGAGACCACAAGGGGCAGGCTTAACAGAGCCACTTTGCTCACTCTGTAGACTGAGTGCTACCTTAAATGCTCTGTCTCTGCTCTATGTGTCTGCTGTTGTGTCCTTAGGGATATGCACACTACTGCTTGACAAATTATCAAAAGTTTTCAAGACCCACATTTCAAGGGATTTAGGTGACCTTTAAGACTGGTCAGAAGATCACCCCATACTTGTGAATGCTATTAAATGAACACCACACTGGAGTTTTAACACAGAAATTTTGTGGGAGAAGAAGGAAAGAAGGAAAGTAGGAAAGAAAGCAGGAAAGAGAGAAAGAAGGAGAGAAAGAGAAAGAAAGAGAGAAAGACAGAGAGAGAAAGAAAGAAAAAAAGAAAGAAAGAAGAAGAAAAAAGAAGAAAAAAAGAAAGTAATTGTTCATTTTAAAATTAAAGAAGACAGATCCTTTTACTGTTTTTTTTTAACAATCCATCCATCTGCCTTTCAGAAAAAAAGAGGCAATTTTATAATAAGCTCATTCATAAAAATGCAGACTGAGAAAAATAATTTAAAAAGATATTAAAATGAAAAAATGAACCAGACCCCATGCTTATTCCTTTTTTATTCTTTCTTGGTTGGGGTGACTTTACCTCTCTCATCTTCTCTATTCCTAGAGTGAAAATGTATGAGATGACAATCCACTCCTGAATAGATGGCCAGCGATCCATCTTCACCAACACAATGTAGTTGAACAGCATCAAGTAGCCTATGTAGGCCAGCTGTAAAGAAAAAAATAGTATAAATAATAGTATCACTATCTATACAACTGAGCTAATTTCTTGGATATGATTTGATATTCCTGATTCTACCGTAACCAAAGTTTCACAGGCAAAAGAACAGTAATACTGTCCTGGCTTGCCTGAAAAAGCTCACATTAGATCACATACTGTATGGAATCTGCAAAATACATGCACAAACGTCCAGCTATATCTGTCTCCTCAAAAAACATTATTAATACAGTTCCCTTGGATCTTCCCACAGTGATGGCTATTCTAATACCACTGTGTTGACTACCCATATAATAACCTATGTGAAGATTTCTCCCTCATCTGCTTCTAAAAGTCTTCAGTCCTCTAACACCCCTCCTTTGGGTTTTTTCCCCCATTCACCCAACCTGGGCTTAGTCTGGCATTCCGAGTCCAGAGGATTTTAGGCATTATTAGATGTTTTCCCACCCAGTGTAGTACTGACCTAACTTATAAGGTGATTCCTACCCAAAACACTGCTACTCCTACTCACACTGCTGCAGCAAGGAGCCAGGCATAGCCATGCATTCATTTTGCCTTATACTTTTTGTAAATTTTTAAGTGTGAAGGTTTTTCTCTTCCTTCCTAATATATTCACCTTCCAGCCTAATTTTTGATCCAGAAGAAAGTGTGAATTAGGTTTTTAGTTTCTTTTTGGTTTTTTTTCTGCATGCTGAATGTAATTAAATGGTCTGTCAAAAAAAGAGAAGTCAGGCAAATTGCATCATCAAGTCCATAAAGCTCAGAGAAACCCGAGCGTCACTCTGGAGCATGGGCTGTAGCAGGGGTGTGGCTGGGGTCTGTGGAGGCCAGAATCCTCCTGCCTGTCTACTTGGCCTTTCAAACAGCTACCTAAAAAAAAAAAGGCATCTTAAGGCTAAATACAAGTCAGAGAAAGCATGACTCAGTTCTGTGCATGAACACTTAGTCATTGTGACAGAAAGCTGTATTACATACATCTATATTTGAATTCAGTTTTTTCCCTCAACTGTGTGTTACTCACAACTATTGTGTACATGGGATCACATGTAGGCGAAACAACCACAGAGGGCCTTGAGACTTTTGGGTAGGATTATTTCAATGTTCTGCACATCACAGAATAGAGTTTATAGTCCTATTGTATTTGTTAGAAAACGTCACTTCTACTCTGTGTAAAAGCCACAGGGTTCTGGCTTTTGTTCCAGTTGCTGGTTTAGGACACTCAAGAGAATTCTTTCTATTGGCCATAACTATCATTACAGAGGAACCAGACAGCTGAAGCACTACTTCTTGTCTGCATAAAACAGAGGAGGAAATGATCTCATTTGCCTTTCAGTTTGTGAGGGATGATAGATAGCAATGCTCAGGTCTGGAGGCTGGTCTTCCCTTGCCACTCCTAAAGGAAATGGAGAGCACTATTGACGCAGGCCAACACTTAGGGTGACACCAGAGTCAGCAGAACCTCTGTCTGGGCAGGCAGAACTGGATACACACCTCCCTACTGGAAATAACACCTTCTAATACAGAGCAAAAAGCCAGGTGATACTGCTACTTAACACTCCTCCTATTAGGCCTTACTGATTACCAATTATCAGGAAATCTACTTTGATCTGCTTCAGCAGCCTTTGGTGAGCACTTGCAGTCAGTATGGCAAAAGAATAAGGACATTGAGGTTACAAAGGTGATAGGAACTGCAAGATCTAACTGTAACTAGGGGGGTTTGCTTCTTCCTGGTTTTCTTTTGAAATGCTGGCAATTTTTGGCTTTGATTTTGGCGCGTTTCTTTATGTCAATTCAAACTTACTCAAAATTGCAAAACATCTTTGCTTGACAAAAGAATATTTATTTGTGAGTAAAATTATACTGAAACGTCTCCACTTTAGCCCAAGAAACAAGCCCTTCAGATCATGAATGACATACTCTTTCTCTCTTTCCAGACTTCTAACTTGCTCTTTCCTTCCAGCAGCTATACTGATCCAACACTGTGGACAAACCTCAGTGCAGCTGTTCAAGCTGGTACTCAAGATTCTTTGAAAGTGCTACTACAGAAGTAGCTGAACCCTGTTTTTTCTTGCTTTTACCTGGCTTGACAAAGAGCCAGGAGGTGCCGTTGTCACTGTTGAGGCAGTACCTGAAGAAATTAGGGAAAGGAGTCTCTGCTAAGAAGTTTCAAGGGCGGATTGCACCTCGCCTGTCTATGGATGCAGTGCCATTCTATAGAAAATACTGGAATACTCACTGTGGTAGAGGACGAACATGGAAGTTGCACCAGCAGGTTAATGCTTCAAGAATGTGATCACCCTCCTCTTTTCTGATTGTTTGCAATAATTAAATGATCATAAACTGAAGTGGTCCCAAAATGCAAGACATAGGTCAAAGCTCCTTTGATGTTTAGAAGATGACTCTTACTAGGGGCCCAATTCCTCTGCAGCTTTCCTCTTCAGAAGAGGCAGGAACGTGGCCTCTTACTTCCTGCTAACCCCTCAGTTAATGCTAGTAGTAGTCATGCCGAAAGATTTTGCTTTTTATATATTTTTCATATATTCATGGCTTTGTAGACTACTTTTACATAGTTATATAGCTCCAAATATTTTTTCTATCCTTTGTCTTAGATTTTAGAGTAATAAGTTAACCCTCTAACACATTCCTGAAATACTGTTTAGTCTTACTCTTAAGAAGAAGAAGCCTGACAAGGGCATTCTGTTTTTCAATCTAGAAATTTGAGGAGACACAATATCAAACAGAGCAAAGAAGCTCTGGACCAACTTCAATGGGGCAGTACCCTAAGAAAATTATGTAAACAGCCACTCTTCGAATTGGACAATATTTCTTAGTTATGTGAATTTGTCAAACATATAAAAATTGTAAAAATCTGATGCCACATGTGCACATGACCACTAGGACAGCTGGAAGCTTCCAGTAAAGGTCCGGTTTTTATTTTACTGTTTTAACACTGTTGCAAGAGTTTTTGTCTTTTGATATTAGGCAACAGTAGGAGTAGTCAACAGTAGGGGAAGATCATCCTCTTCTGCTCAAGCAACCTGTGAAATTAAATGTTTGAGTCGTGGTTTCCAATGCAATAGACATGGAACAGAACAGAGTAGTTGACTTTTGAAACTGCTGTGTGTCTAGAGAGAAAGGCTAAAGTCGGTGGTGGGTTGTCTGTTGTTTTTGTTTTTTGGGTTTTTTTGGGTTTTTTTTGTTTTTTGTTTTGTTTTGTTTTGTTTTGTTTTGTTTTGTTTTTGGGGTTTTTTGGTTTGTTTTGTTTGTTTGTTTGATTTGTTTCAGGATTTTTTTTGAGAAAAAGTTGTCTAGTGTCTGCTGAGCCAAATGTTACTTACTCAAACATCTCATTTAACTCACTCTGTGTATTTGAAATACGAAGGTGAATACAGCTATATAGCAATAGAGATAGGTAAATGCAGAATAATCAAATTGTTTTAAGTGGTATACAATAGCCATAGGACCTTTTACATGCATTTTGGACTGTGGAACATAACATTTGAACGATTTCTTTTGAAATCCATGAATAATATTTGTGCCTGTGTATTTGTAAAATTGTGATAGGCTGTGCAATTTTAACCCTTCTCTGAAACTTGTTTTGCTTTTAGTTTCCAGGAGTTCTCAATACACACAACAAGTCAAGCACAGCAGCCAGAATCCACGTTAACTTGCTCTCCATTCAGTGTATCCAAGATCCAGTTTTAATAAATGACCTTGATCAAGACTTGCCTCCGGAGATAAAACTGTAGGAACAAGTCTAAATGGAAATGCAATATTGATTTCTCTCTCCCATTTCAAAATTGAACTAACAGGGAAAGCTAGGATGCTTCTTTCCATTTGCAGTGTAAAGACTTTTCTGTTTGTGCATAATACACACTGCAATTGATAATGAGACTAGGCTGCTGATTAGTAGTTTCTGGACTTGTGGTCTTGGTTATTGTTCCATGGCCACAGAGCTGAGCAGTAAGTTATTCCAAGCTGTTAAACTATTTTCTAGTCTATAGTGTCCACCACAGCTAACACTCAACCAATGTGAGGTGTTCCAACGCGTGCCAGGCAATTTTTCTTACGAGAAGTCACTTGGGGAAGGATCCATTCTTTCTAATTTTCCATGCTTTCAGCAGAATGATGGAAAAGATAACTGGGAAAAACCACCTGAAACCATCTAGCCAATTCCATTGGGCTGGGGCAGGATTAGCTCCAGTGTAACGTAATGGACACATGTCTTGACAAGATAGCTTAGAAATCACTAATAATGGAAAATCAGGCATGTCTTCACACAGTTCATGACAGTACTTCTCGGAGCAGCTAGAATCTGTTTCCTAACTTCTTAATTAGAACAGTCTGGGTGTTATTTTTTGTCCTATTCAGCAAGGATTTGGAGGTACTAACACATATTTGAAAACTGTTACATTCCTTCGCAGACCTTTTTTTTAACAGGGAAAACATTTGCACTTCCTCAATCCCTTCCCTTAAGTCAAGCTTTACAAACCTCTTGAAGCATTCTTCTTTTTTGTGCCCTTCAAATCAGTCCACAGTTGTCATATGATGCAGAAGCTGAACTGGGATGGAATATTCCAGCCAAGAAGACTGAAAGGATTACTTTGTGATCTTTTTGGTCTTATCCTTCCAGATTCTAGTGCAATTTGCAAAATAACTAATATTAACTAAAATAATTAGTAATCTCTACTCCATCATCCAAGTTTTGAATGAAAATATCAGATAGCACCTGCTACAGAAGAGAACTTAATGGCATCCTTTCTAATCCCTGCTTCCATCTTGATAATGAATAATTAATATCTAATCTTGAGGACTAACTGCCAGAAAGCTTTTTATCCACACAGTAACTTTAATATAGCAGTTATTAATTTAGCTGTGAGAGAACCCTGTGACGTTTTTGGTACCGCTTTACTGTAGTCGAAATACATGACATAATTCTTTTTCTGTTCCTTCGGCAAGATTCATTTCTTTCTAACACAGGGGCAATATGCTGATTTAACCTAATTTGTCCCTGAAAAAAGTTCACTGGCTGTCACTCATGTCTTTGGTATCTTATGGTTACTCACACGCACATTTTCTCGGAAAGACACTCCACAGACTGGTCAAAACAGAAAAAATCAAAATGTTCCAAAGAAAGAAGTGCTCGATCTCTTTTTCTCATCAATTAGTATATAATTCAAATTCTGATTCAGACCAGCCTCCCATTGGGCTTACTATTGGAAGCAATCCTATTTTGGATTCTCCTACTGGGAATTCCTTAGGAGCACTACAGCAAACTGCCACTTACCATTTTATCTAAAGAAAAACATACACAATCATTCAAATTTTAGCTATTAACTCCCTGAACGAAATGATAATCTTTAAAAGTCTTAGAAAGGTTTGCAAGTGCTAGCAGACTTCCACCAAGTATTTTTATTAAACTATTTATGGGTAAGTCCTCCAATACATATAAATGTAGACTTCAATGGAACACCTTAAATGACCTTACTCCAATTTCAGTATTTGTACAAATATTAATAATAAAACAGGAAGGATTTCTTACAGTGTAAAACCAAAACTTCACGATGGGAGCATTGTAGAACTCGTAAATCTTTCTTCCAATGGGGATCATTCTGTGCCTGCTCTGAACTTCCTCATCCTCTTTCTTTCTTGAGGACTCTCCATTTCCTCGTCCCAGCATTGCCTACAAGAAAGGATATATTTGAGTGTCTTTCTTTGTGAAAGAAAAATTATGCTACTTTTTGAAATGTCAACAGGAAACTGTTGTTGATCTCTAGATAAAACCAGGTGACCATAGCTAGATGTAAAACGCTTTGCTTTCAGATTATCTTTTTTTGCAGGAAGGCTTCTGTTTAATAATTTTAAAATGGAAAGCTATAGATTTAGCCTCAACCCTCAGCTTGAGAGTGAAATTCCTGACTAGTGAACAAAAAATAAGATGTGGAGAGTATTTCCCCTTTTTGCTGTATGGACAGAAACACTTTAACCTGACAACAGCTTTTTTGTGGTGTACTTCTATACAATAAACAGATGCAGACAGAAAACAAGTAAGTTCTGGTTTTAAACAAAGAGAAGTTCATAAGGCTGAGACTGAGAGGGAACAGCAGGGGAAAAGATGAGTTGGTGGTCGCTGAACTAGAAGCAAAGAAGACAGTACACTTTTTACGTTGGATCACTGGACCCACCCCAGGCCATGATCACACAGTGAAGCTTACACGGATATAAGAGGACTGACTAGTAGAGCTCACTGCAGCAGAAAGGCCTTGAATTGAAAAGTCCATGTACATAACTGTAGCTTCTTCCATAGTGAAGTTCCAGACTGCTCATGCACTGCCTTTGCTAGGCTTGATCTCACTGTTACCATTGCAATCCAGACCCACTGAGGAGCTACACTGAACTCCAGAAACACACACGCAAGAAGTCCTCATCTATGAGTGCAAACCTAACCGTCAAAAGAAGGTAATATTTTATTTGTTTATTCTTAATTTTCATCATGAGTTGCAGAGAATGGGAAGGACTAAACTACAATCACTGAAGTTAGTGTTTAGAAGAAGGTGTTTGTATTTGAAGTGTAACATGACCAATTAAGTGTTCATTCTGAAGCAATTATTTAGTGAACAACAGACTGGATTTTAGCTCACTGTGCTCTTTGCAAGTTCTTACTATTTAGTTTGTGGATGTGCCTCTGGAATGTAGCACCTCGTACATGAAATATTTGCAAGAATCGAGACATATCTAATATGCAGGGAGTGCATGATGATGCTTTTGTTTAAATGCTTCTATAATGCTTCTCTACAAGTAGGTGAAAGCACCCTTGTACTTTTATGTCAACTGAAGCAAACTTCCACCATCTGTGAGGATAGCATTGTCCTCATCTGCAACTTAAAAAGTGGAAAACTAAGGGAAAAATTAGACGCCAGACATAATGTCTTTCTATAGAAAGGTCCCTCTTGCCTCTGTATCTGTGCTCTCTGATTCAGCACATACTTTACTAATTGGCTTCAGGTGAGCTATCTGATCAGGTTCTAGAGCCCTGAAGGAACTGGTGAGGCACTTCTCACATATTTAAAAGTAAGAATCACAATCTACCCTTTTCTTCCTTTTTCTAGCCTCATGTGGAGTTATTCATATAGGTCTTTTTCCTGTGAAATAGTAATTTCTAACGATAAATTTTTTCAGTCAGTGTAGATAACATTAACATTATTAGGACTGCGCTTGGTCCCATATGGCTCCTTCTCTTTAATTTCATTTAAGCAGTTAGTTTTTCCTCTAGTATTATTACTTTCCCTGTGAACCTTTATATTCTTGAATCTCAACAACACACAGATGTTGCTGTGCAGATTTTTAATAAAATGCAACAAAGATTCAGGACAGAAGTACACTGCACTGAAACTAACCTGCTGGGGCTGTCTGAAAAACTATAGCCTGCTTTGACAAAGTTAACCTATTTCCTTTAGCCTTAATGGCTGAAGATTTTTAATTTCCATAAATACAGACAAAACCTTACCTATTAAAAATTTAAATTTACCTCCTGTTGGCTCTCACAGAGCATGTAAAACACCTTGGAAGTCCATCAAGACTTTTATAAAGACGGAAAAAGACAAAGTGGCTGTTAAGCAGAGGAGAAGGGCTCTTATGGTTATGAGACTTACTGAATATAACTGCAGTAGCAGAATTCACACAGCCTTCACAGTAGATATCATTACCCAAACTCCACAAAATCAAAGTGATCCTTTGATCTATATCATGGATTGGGTTTTTTGTGGGGAGGAGGGGGAAAATAGTTGAATATGATCTGAATGCTTTGAGAATACTATAGCCCAAGAAGGTTATTTGTTTGCTTCTCTCTACCTACTGACTCTGTTCAGGGAAAGCCGCCATCTGGAGCTACAGAGTTTTCTGTAGCATTTCTCAAGGCTTTGTCTCTGCTGTCCTCTGGTGCTCAGGAATTTTGCAGTGGAATGAAAATGACTGCTGGCTGCTTTAACAAATGAGCAGTGCTGTGCTTTAGTGAACGGGATTATTTTACAGAGCTCAAATCCTGCACGATTTTACAAATTTACAAATTCCGAGACAGACTTAATTCTCAATGGAATCACTGAGTTGCAGATGTTTTTATGATAATGCTCTTGCAATATCTGGATATATGCTTTAGCTTATGAATTCTGATTTCCTGTTTGCTACTGCTTTCTTCTCGATAATGATGCCATAATTTTATCTTGTTATAATTATTTTTGAATTAATTGTACCATATAATACTGTCTTCTCCCCTCCCCCATGCTACAGATGGGGAATTTCTCTGAGATGGCTAGGGATTAGGTTTGACCTGATGTTCCCGACTGTTAATTATACCTCAGTATTAACAAACTGAAAAGCTTCCCCATCAGAAACATTCAGAAATAACCTAAGTAACTGTGTTAACAGAATAATTGCAGTGCCAAATGTGAACAAATGTTTTCCTTGGAGTGGGATGCGGTAGGGTGGGAACAACTCAACACACTGCTCTGTGTGGGTGGCATCTCTTTTTCTAATACATGATTTTGTCCATGATTCACCATGAGTCATGCAAGGTAAGCCTGACAGCAGCTCAGCCTCATTGTGAAGTACAGTACAACTGCATCATTTTAGCCTGAAGGGATTGATGTCTGCATAGCTTTTACATGGAGATTTTTTTAATCCCTTTTTTTCTGCCATTGCTGTTGTTGGGCCAGACTTTGTTTTATGTAATTGAGGACTTTTTGCTGATAATGAACTACCAGGGGACAGTTTTGGGTTGTACATTTTTGCATTAATATATGTTAGTTATCCTATACTATGTTTATCTGTTTTAGAATGAAATAACAGGAATTTCAGTCTTGCTGGAATGAATACAGGCTCTTCCAATTTCATCCTGAGTGAAATCTACATGCCATAGAGAGACCAGCTCACAGAGAACTGGTGTGGAAACGATACCTATCTGTGCAGACACACCTCGCTCCGCACACTCCGTCAGATCCTACACTATGTGTGAAAGTGCTGCCTCCAGGGTAGTTGTTCTTGGACTACTGCTCCCTGCCTGGAAACACGGGCAGAAAAAATTGTAATGCCTTTGATTTACAGATGTGTAAAATTAGATTTTGCATGTGCTTGGTGGTTACAGTGAGGACAGAGGCACAGAACTAAAGTGCCAAGAGCTCAGTCACCCTGGCTGCTGAGCAGGGCAAAGAACACGGGCTGTGCCAGGGCACATATGCAGCGGTGGTGGCATGGAGGGTTTCCAAACTCCTTGAAGACAGACAGAACTTCTCCTTATGGAGAGGGTCAGCACTTCTGCCTAGAGACCACCAGCAGTGTCTCCCAATTCTGTTTCCCAGATGAGATGAAGTGGTGCCTTGCTGCTGGCGTGTGAGATGCTGCGAGAGTTGTCTTCCACGGGGCAGGACGAGATGGGCCGGGGGCACTAGGACATGGATCTTCAGACTTTCCTGTGTTAAGAACTATATTTTTAGTGATATAATTAATATTCAGTTATTTCTTGCCACTGAGAAAAGACTAAGCATAGATGACTTAAGACTACAGATGGACTAATGTGATCCCAGGAGCCAATAGAACCAGCTTTGCTGCTGCTGGAAGGTTTTAACTCAGACTAACTCAGTGATGCCCATGGAAGTCCAAACTTCCTACTTATTGTGGAAAATCAGAGCAAAATGAACAAAACAACAATTGAAACACCTTTTAAAGGACTCAGACAAGTTATTCTGTGTTCTGGAATAAAACCATTTACTGGGGAGCTCTAATACCCAATTAAAAAGGCACTGAATAAGGTTAAGGATGATCCTAGTTATGGTTTCCAGAAACAGGGTTATTTTGGGAGGAGGGTAGACTTCTGGGGTTTCTGACTGACCTAGATTTCAGCAATTAAGGCCTTGATTAGGACACTGTACAAACAGAAAATGCCCCTGGCCTTTAGACTCTAGTGCCCTTCTACTCCTCTGTGTTTAATATTCAGGATTAATGAATGGCAGCCCCATGCATAAATTGTGGTAAATTTCTTGGTGCTGAGGAGCAATGTGAGAGCAGTGTTCTTGTGAGTAGCTGCTATAAGCCTGTTTCTCAGCATCTAGGTGTTAAAGAAATATGGGCCTCTCACTTCCATGGATCTGTTATAAAGTGAAAAGCAGGTGTGAATAACAAGCAGTTACAGTGAATAAACACAACATCTTCATAGTGTATCCATATGTTCAGTTACCCACCAGACCCTTCAAGAGAAGCATAAAGCAAATACATACTTGCACGCAGATGCACTCATGTGGAGACTTAACTTCACTGTTGCTGTAGTCTGCTGATCACATTATTCTATGCAGATGAGGTGTAAAATAGTGAAAACATCACTGTGGCCCTGTACCTCATGTGCTCTTCACAAGTGCAGTGCAAAAGAAGAAACTGACTCCTGGGCCTGTCTTTAGTCACCTGGGCTTAGCAGTGCAAGACACACAGGACTTCACAAGAAATCAATGAAAAGACCTTGTCTAGACGAGATCTCTCTATCTTCATTTTAGCCGAGAGAATATAGGTGTAACATGACAGGAATACAGAGACTTGAGAAGTATTCAGTGGGACTGATTAGAAGTAGAATCAGGAAGATTATTTCAATTACATGTTACTTGCCAGAAAAGGAACTTTAAGACTAAAATGATTTTTTAGTACATCACTTTTGTTTGTTAATCTTTATGCTGAACAAAGCTCAGGTTAGGGTGAGTGACTGATCTATTGATTTAAAGTTCAGCAATGGATTAAACATTTATGATACCCCAGGCACAATAAATTTTTAATCTTATTGAACTATTTATAAGGTATCCTTAATATACTAAAGGATACCATGGCTAAGGGGAAACTTCACAAAGGCTCTTCCCAAACCACCTTTCAGGCATCCTCTGATCAGTGGAAAAGAAGCCTGATCTACTGTATGCCAGACCATTTGACTAAGGCTGGAACAACACGAAACTTCAGTCTAAAGTATTTTCTTATATTTAAAACACGTCAGACGACTACATGTAACTGCCTGTGGCATCTAACCATAGGCATGCAAAGACCTCTACTAACTATTCATCTCTTCTTACCACTGAGGGACACCTGTGTAAAACAGCTGTGTTAGAAGTTCTACAGTATGATATAGATTATATGCAGAAATACTAAGTGAGCAGTGGTGTACCAAAGATATTTTTTCTAAACTTGCTGGACTCCACAGGAACAAACCTTGTTTTACAGAAAAGGTTGTAAGTGTCTGAAACCTCACTAGAATGATACACTGAATTGGAAGGAATTAAGGGAAGAGTCAGTGACAGAAAAGAGCAATAGGACTTCCAGCACCTGGAAGGGAGAAGAGGGGGAACATCTAAGGTTCATCTGGAAAAGTGGATCCACTGCACGAATTACTTCCTTGCATCAGGCGTCAGAAGGGAAAAAGGAAACAGTATTGTAGACAAGAAACCAGGAGCTGAGATAACTACAATGAGATGGAAAACACGTCTTCCCCAAATTTCTCCCCATTGCCAAGTAAAAGACAGCTTGCAAAGTGCTTATTTGATTTGAATAGGCACTTCTTATGTGGGTCAGAAGCCAAGGGTTAGTAAATTGCAATCAATAGCTAATGAGCAGAGAATGCCCCATTGCTGCTATTCTGGCTTCTGGTCCTTCCCAACAGCCAGGTTCTTGCCTGCAGACGGGTCCTGTAGGTGGGTCTTGTGGGCTGCTCCTTCGGCTTGCCTGCATATTGGGTCCTGTAGGCAGGTCCTTCTGCCTGCCTGCAGTCGGGCTCCTGTGGGCAGCTCCTGCTGTTTGCCTGTGGGAAACAGTCTGGGTTTTTTCGTTCTTGTTTTTGTTTTTTAACTTAACCTGGCAAATCTTTTTTACTTCTATGCCTCTATCCTAACCAACTGAGGCTGAGTTTTAAGCCTTTCAAAGACACCACAATCAAGCCCAAACAAATGCAAACCAAACTAAACTAAGGCAGATGTGATAGCCTGTATGATAACTACCCAAACTAAAAAGTGGGAGAACAAGAGATTGGAGGCAGATGACTTGTGTAGTTTTCAGAGCTTTAGTTGTCTGATTCTTTGCGGTATAAATTATTCCCCAAAGACTATGTTACTAATACTGACGAGTCCTGCCTCACACAATTCTGTTGAGTTGTAGAATTGGAGGTCTCTAGCTGCTTGCTAACATCTTCAGTGGATTAAAAACTAGATGTGTTTGTGTGAAAGGCAATGACCACAAATACAAAAATAATTTTAGAGTAAGTTTTAATAACTTCTCTGGCCTTTTTGCACACTTGCTTACTCTTCTAGTGAAGCCAACTAAAAGAAAAAAAAATCTTTGGCTTCCATGAATCTTTGGGCATTGCCAGCCAAAGATGAGCCCTTTTCCACCAGAGAGGTCATTTACCATGACTGAGTGCTTCTGAAATCTCATTCACTTAGTTCAGACAATATGGAATCAAATTGAGTCAAAGTATGAGAATACTGCAGCACAGTATTACCATGCATGGCTACAACATGGAGACAAAATGATGACAACTTGCGTGGTTTGAGTCCCATGGAGAAGAGGGGAGTGTGAAGAGTGGTATCCTATCATGTGCTATATCTAGCCATCAGATGGTCTGCAAGGCCTACAGAGGTAGGAATAACAAATTGACAGCACTGAGGCTGATGATTTATTGTGAGCACTTACAGTGAGTTCCATGTCTTCCTCATCTTTTTCTTTCACTGGCTTCTCTGGTTCCTCTGGATCCTTTTCTTGAAGATGGATCTCATTGGCCTGGGTCATGTAGGGCATATCATCTTTGTTCTTGAACTCCAAGCTGAGGATTGAAGGAGGAAGTAGAATTCCTAGAATTACCTAAAGCAATAATAATGATAACAATAATCATCACAGAAAACAGATTATGGTCATAATGGTTACTTAGCATCAAATGGAACAACTCCCTCAGGACATTTAGGAAAAGAAAGATACATGTGCATGTGAGTTTCTATGACAATAAAGTATTTGTCATTTGGGGCAATGTTACCAGAGTACTGAAACAAAGCATGTAACTTCTACTAGTGCTGCTGCGAATGCTCTTGAATGTTTTATGTGCTTGCGCATCATCAGATGCGTAGTGCTACATACTAGAATGTAGCTAGAAGATATTATATGAGGTCAAGAGTAGGTGGGACCACGTGGGTGTTCAGACCTGCAAATTTCTGTGTTTCACATAACACAAAATATCAGTAATAATGACACACAGAGAGTATTTACTTCTACAGAGAGGGTTAATAGGTCTCAAGCTCTCTGTGTCTATGCTTAATGCACACTGGTAGTCAAAGTGTAGCTGTGTGTGGATCCAAGGAGATAAGGCAAAGCCAGCAAAAGCAAATGCTGATGTGCCTAGATTTGCAGTCCCATTAGATTTTGTTTCAGTAACCAGGCAGCTGTGTAATGGTCATGTTAATGCCAGTTCTTTTTTTTCTGCCTTCCCTCTCTTACAATGCAGGAGTGTCGAAACCATTAAAATTACCTTGTTCGGATATATATAGAATGGACAATACTTGGGGTTTAAACATTAGTACAACTGAATAGATATCACAATAATACAAAGCAAAGTCTGTATTCACAGGCACAATAACTTTTCCTGGTTATGCTACAATTTCATAGAGAATGATTTTTTTATAAATCTCTCCCTGAATGACAGTGAAACTAGGTAGTTAACTTGACAGGTTAGGGAGGGTGTTCATGCTCATCATATCAGCAGACAGCCTGCCTGTGTGTTGTCGAAACTGTTCAAAGCACTCAACGAGGAGCAGTTAGTGTATGGGAATGCTGTACCCAGCCTCAGAAAAGCTTTCTGCACTGTTCCTGCCCTCACAAAAGGATGAGCCCAGGGAGAGGGGGTTACAGGCAGACCTGGCTTCACAGAAAGGCAATTTTTAAGAGAAGGCAGGATTAACAGCTGCCCCTAGCCCTTCCCTTGGTGCTATACATCCCTGGCAACAATCTAAAGGATTATATTCATTCTTCCTCCCATTTGCCGGTTTCAAAGGGAGAAAACCATTCTTGGGAAATAAACCATGACTCATGCTTGCAAATTTATTTCTTTGTCATGCTGCCTTTTGCTTATGTAGCTTGTAGCCTGCTTTAGCTTTAAACAAGTTCTGCTAATGAGCTTCAGTGAAATAAAATACAGACTAGAAACTGAGTAAAGGATCCTTGTGAAGCCCTGGTGTTACAAGAAGCTGAAAGGAAACAGAACCTGTTACCTTCAGTTATGCATTATGAAATAAAGGTCTATTTTAGGGCTTAAGAAATGTGTGCTGAAAAGTGGAATGCATGTGGTACGAAATCAGTTGTTGCACTGTTCTCCATCTACTTAGGCTGAACACCTGCAAAGCCGAACAATGAACGAAGCAGCTGTCCCTCTGAAGGATAACAGGCCTGTGACTTCAGGAAATAGGTAGTAGGAATGGTTCCATATGTGAGAATGTTTTCTGTCTGTAGCAGAACAACATGCATGCACAAGTCCTGCATAGGAATGCTATCAGCCCCTTGGTCTCATTCATCACTGGCACTGGATCAAGAACCAGTACGAAAGCAGTGCATGTACTCCTAAGCATTCTTGCCATTACGGAACATCTTTTCACACGGCAAAACAGCGGAGCAATTACCACTTTTCACACAGGCAATTAGCGCAGAAAAGAGAATATTTGAATAGTTGAAAATATTTCTCAGTGATCTGAGAGGAGGAGTTAATTCTTGGGTGTGTTCTGACTGGTAAGTGCTTTGGTGAAGGTGAAACATGCCATGGATTCAAATTCATCTCAGAATTCACTTTGCACTGTTAGCAGTTTTGTCAACTGTGGAAGTAAAGCTTAAACAGCTTGAAAACTGAATTATTCTTTAGACTCTCTGAAGTACACCCTTCCGATGACATCAGGAGGATTTGCAAGGGTTTGCAAGGAAATTTGTGCTGCTTTCTTGGCCTGTTCTGGGGAAGGTTGTCAGATCAGCACCTTTCACTAATGGTTAATTCACTTACACATCATTTTCCTTTACTTGTCTCTATAACTCTTGACTAACTCCTCAAGTATACAGGCAGAGTGACACACTAATCCCCTAGATCAATTCTTATTTTGATAAACGATGTCAGAGGGGACTTTAGGAAAAGGAATGAAAAAAACTAAGTTGTGTGCTTTGAACTTAGGCTTATGATAAGCCCCTTCTGAAAAACTGAACACAGGAAGAACATACCCTGCTTAATGTCACTGCAAATAAACATCTGAAATACGGTTAATTTAGACAGTTATTACTGATTTGTTGCAAACCCTGTCACTATCTATCAGAATTCTCTGAATGTTAATTTTATTTTAAAACAGGAATGACCTTTAGGCCAGAATTTTTTCGCATCCGGAGACGACCCATCCACATGTCTGTGAGCAGCATTTGGCTGCAAGTGTGAGCAATGAAGTCCCTGTGCTTGGCTGCCACTGCAAGCTGCAGGCACGTGGCATTGCTCCAGTTCTTCAGCTCGTAGGTCAGCAGTTTCATGGCCAGCTGCTCGTCCTGCTTGTATGACTGGTCCAACAGCTCGACTGCCAGCTGGCCGAAGTCCCTGCAACAGAGGGACATCCGTTCACCCCCGGTAGCACACACAGCCCCGTGCACAAAACACCTCTGTGCAACCGACAGCCTCTGCACGGGGCGCGCCACCTTCCATCACGCAAATCGTGATGTTGACTGTACACACGGAAACCCACATTTTCAAATGTGAGTGGCTGATGTGAGGCATATAAATAAGTGCCCCAACTTAGCAGTGATGAGCACCCACACCTACCAGCTGTCTGCTCCCACCTCCCTGCCCACCTCCCTGACATTTTCTAGCTGGTTATCTGCAGCTTAAAGGATTGCTTCTCTGTTGTTTGCCCATGGCTTCATGGTCAAGTCCCCTGGAAGAAGGAATGTCCAAAATCCTTTCTAAAATCCTAAATTTCTAGAATTTTAATATCAAGAAAGATTCTTATGGAATCTAGTATCTTGCCTTGCTCACCTAAGCATGACCTCTTGGTTTATCAACACTTCTGCCCGAATAGTATGCTCATAAGGATTTCAATAACTGTTGTGCTTGGTATGTACAGAGTATCCTGAATAAGCACAGAGAAATGTTGCAGTCTGACTCTTGAGGCTTCAGGGAGAACACATAAACAATATAGATATTTCACTGTCTTCTTGACATCTTCTCATTTCAGAAGTTATATTGGTAACAGCTTTGCTACTCTGGCAGATAGATTGCTTAAAAGCCATTTAGATTTTCTCTAAAGGGATTGCCCTTCTCCTACAAGTTAGAAATAGAAGCAAGGTACAGATAAGAAAAAATTTAGGCAGGTTCAGAAGTCTCCCTTTCCTTTTTTTTTCCCTCTCCCCTCAGGACAGTGTACCTGAAAGGAAATTCACCTGGAATTGTGGTTCAGCTCTTGGGATATGTCATCCACCATGTCGTTTTCTGATGCTTCATGGGCCATGGCTTTGCAGAGTTTGCAGGCTACCAGTGCTTTAGCCATAGCCTCTTCCCCATGTTGCCAAAAGAAGAGAGCCATCTTCTGACGTTTCATCAGCACAGCCCACACCATCAGCTCATGGAATGGGAAAGGAAAGTGATTGATCTCAGGGTCATCCATATCAATATCAACTTCTTCTTCTTTTTTCTTCGTTGTTTTTCTCCCTCGACGCAAAGGGACGTCATCCTGTGGGAATTGCAGAGAAATTTTTTTCATCAGTGAAGGAACTGCATCAATTCACACAATTCATTTAAATCAGTACCTAAGATGACAAACATGTTTTCTGCAGGCCAGCCCCCTCATCGTTTTTTGGACAAAATATTTAACATACGTAAACAATAAAAAAGGTATTGGTGCATACACTGTAATTAAGAAGTCAGTAATCAGGGAAACAGAGCCTTGGACTGTCACTCTGAATTGCTCTTTTTCCCTAATAACATAAAGTACAATGGCACAATATCCAGAAACATTTTGGAAAAGCCACCACTAAAATACAGCTAAGAGTTCACTGCAAATGTAACATCTGCTGTTATGCATCTGCCTCCTTCCACCTCCAGAAAGTACACATCCAGGGAATGTTCTGATCTGCTGAAGATTCCCTCTATGCTTATTCTTGTGTTTTCTCCCTTTACCCCCTTGCAAAGGTAGCAATCTCCCTTCTTTACTCCTATTCTGCATATTTATTCCTTCTTTCTCCATCCCTTTGTTGTTTCTATTGCCTTTAGTTTCTTTTCTATTTTAGCCTTTTGCTCTTATCAGATGAGCTGACCTATTCTGTCCCGTGTCTATGGATAGCAAAATGAAAGTTGTTGCATAAAATAAACAAACATGAAAATACCACCGTCCCCTTGAAGCATTGGGGTAGCCAAAAGCGCCAATAAAACTGAGATAACTTTGGCCTAAATAAGGATTTCTGCATCATTCTCTGCAAGTGTTTAATTTCTCTGCATGTGTTTTGAAGTGAGCTGCTATCTGACTGAAATTCTGCTTGCCCTGCCAGACTGAAACATTTTGTTTAATCCTCATTAAAAAACCCAAAGATCCATAGGTGGGCCAGAGCCCTCTTTTTCCTTATCTATCTCCTGGACTTTTACTAAGAAATGTTTCTTAATCTGTCTCTTGCATAAACAAGTTATCTGGATGAAAAATACAATTAATGCTTTCATTACAGTGAATTTAAACATTATCTGGATATAGTTTATATTTGTCAAAGAAGGAAAAGACATCAAGATTTTTCACAGGTTGCCTACCTCCATTCCCAACAGTTTCAGGGCCTTTGGCTGTACAAAAAAAAAGTTAAAAAATTGTTATTTTTCTCAGAATAGTGATGAAAAGCTACAACTATTTGTGTATATATATATATGCACACACGTACACATGCACATAGAGTGATGTAGAATATACAATATAATGTAGATAATACGTAATGTAATACAATATAATATTATATATATATATTTATATATGTATATATATATATACACCTCCCTCCCTCCCCTCCCCCCAATCAAATAATTGTAGCTATTTTGTAATCAAATATATGTAGCTATTTCAAACTTGAGTTTGACATTATTTCACCAAAACCACAACAGAACACATACATTTGGATTCAGCTACAAAAGGCATCTGGTTAGGGGGTGTTCTAGCAAGAAAGTGATAGGGACCACTGATAAAGCATGAATGGATTTCTCTGGAGTACATGCATGTTTTGGCCACTGCTCTCCAACACTTTTATTAACTGTTGTGGTGCTGCTCTGTGTGTTGGCTCAGCATTGGTGAAATCACTACTCAAATGCTTTTCTGAATGGAGTGACTACGCGAAGGAAGTCTCTCCCAGCAGCTACAATCACTTTCTTTCCTTTCAAATGTCAAGAATCAAAGCAAAGGAAACAAATAAACCTATTTCAGGTAGCTGTCTGCAACCGTTTCACAGAGCTGTTGCTATTGATAGCCGCTTTTTACTACATTTTGTGTATTGCTAAAATCTGAAATGTGAGGCAAAAATAGACAAAGAAGGAGCTACAAATCTTACTGGGAGGAGCTGAACAGGCTTCTGTGAATGCTGGATTGGGTCAGTTGCAATATGGGTGACAATAAACAGCTTTTGTGTTTTAGAAAGACCTTAATTTGTATTCACAGTGTTATAACTTATCAAACATGGAACCCACAAAAGTGCTTAACAGTGGTTTTACCATGAGCCCAATGACTGCTGGAGCCACATCTGAAAAATAAAACAAGCTTTGAGCTATGGGTTTCTTTGCCCTGAAAGGTTCATGTTGCAGTCAGGAGATGACCCACGAGATAGGAAATGCATCTAACAAGGCTCAAGTTTTTCAAGTCTAACGCAGGCATTAGAATTACAGTATCATTTGTGCAGGTCAAAAGACTTGTCTTTTAAAAGCTGTGAATACTTATAATTACAGGTTTTAGAGTCAGAGGAGACTGTTTTATGAGGAGACTGTTTTATGTGCTGCTTTCAGACGAGCAGCAGAATGCAAACATTTTGTCATTAAATTAATAAATACCATAGCTTGTATCAGGGTCTGGCTTGTGATGCATTATGGTGAGATAACTGTAGCGTGCGTAATGGAAATGAATCTGTAGAACGAATAGTGTGTACATTGGACCACACCAATGTGGAACCATGTAAGAAGCTATGGTAATCCCTGCCAGCTGGTACAGTCATGAGGATGGCAAATAACTTGTTTCTTACCCTCTTGGGCCCGAACAAGTTGTGGTACAGTGTTCTGAACCGCTTTCGGGTGTAATTGCACCGATATGCTCCTCCCATCAGGTACTCTATCACCAACCCAATATCAATCAGACTTATCCGATAATCAGGAGGCAAGTTTCCCTGCAAGGAAAATAGGGATGGTGGGAGAAGAAATGCCTATTACTGGCATTGTTAAATGTACTCTATAATGATGTTAGAATGAAACAAATTAAATAGGTAAAAGCAGGAATTTATTATTATGCTGGTTAATTAATTCACCTTAAAATAGATCCAACCGAAACCTGGATATTCTCGCTTGGAAAGAAGACATACGTTAAATAAGAAGGTGAAGAACTTGTTGAAAGTAACAGAAGATAACGTCAGTACACAGTACTCATATTCTTCAGCTGGGCAAACAAGGAACATGACTGCAGAAACAAAAGCATGAGGATTGACACACTTGAAAAGTCAGGCACAGTTGCTGGACTCTAGTTCTCCAAGACAGCACCTTTTCTGCACCAGCTGTCACCCACAACTCATCCTGGCATCTCACATCTTCGCTGGCATCTCTCTGGACTGCCTCATCTGAGCTGTCAAGGAATGTGACATCACTGACAGAATCTTTTGTTCACATGGGGCCAGCTCCTTCCCATCCTGCAGTGTTTCCTTCCCATGTTCCAGCAAAGGAAGGGCAGGAGGCAAGAGTGGTGTTACAACTCTAGAGGACTTACACAGTACATGAGCTATTATTATTGCTAGTTGCTAGGGGCTAGGAGAGTCTATCAGCATTCAGTCTTGGAGTTGTGTTCAAAGAATACAACTTTGCTTAAGCTTCACACCAAGAATGAGGAAAGCACCTGTAAGTACGGAAGCTGTAACAAAATATCTGTGGCTAATTATTTTGGGGTTTGTCTACGAAGAAAACTACAGGCCTAGCAATTTTTCTAGGTATTTGCTACTTGAGTTTCTGACATATATTACTAAAAGCCCCTTTAAACATATAATCTAATTACGTAATTTCCAGCAGAGCCATGGAGATTGTCTCACAAGTAATGAACTGAGTTTGTGGCAAGGGTCATTAGCAGGGTCCTGGAAAAGATGCCTACATACTTGTCCTTTCATTTCTTTTCCTTTCTTATCCTCTGTTACATATTTTTATATACCGATGTATATGTATAAGTACATGTATAAGTACATGCACATGTACATGTACATGTACATGTACATGTACATGTATATGTATATGTATATGTATATGTATATGTATATGTATATGTATATGTATATGTATATGTATATGTTGTCTTCAGGATGTACCTTTTAATCTGAAAGGAAAAAGAATGACAAATATATCGACATCTTACTGTCCTCTTAAGGCGAACTCCCTTGCACACATCCTCCTTCTCTTCACTGTCAAGTCTGAAAACAACATCACTAAGGTTATGAGTTCTCCAGTACTTCTGGCTTGCAAAATTGTGAAAAAAGATTTCAGTAACAGATTGTCTCTCACTGCATATGAATTTGCTCAGAGTTAATGGGGCATTTCCATTCTCCAGCTGCAGTAAACCGAATGGGACATCTGGTAGGCTAGAACAATTTCAGGCTGGGCTGCACCCACAGATGTGCTGGTCAAATCTCTTGGGGTCTCTGGCAGTGGAGAAACAAAACCCTAGTGTGGGCACACCTGCTCTTCTATTCCCTCCAGTGGAACTCCACAAGGAAAACTCTGGTCCCTGTACAGGAGGAAAGGAATAATGGTAAGGGAATGAACCCAAATAAAAATTTGCTTCCTTCTCTAACTCAGTGCTTCTGAGTTGATTGGCTGACAGTTCGTGTTCCAGCAAGCATTCCCTACCAGAAAAGAAGGCATGATTCAGCAAATTGTGAATAGATCACCTGGCTCTAGAGACCTCACTAAGAAACCCTTCAGATTTACAGAACCCTCTCTGTTCTGTACATCATTGTGCAAAATACATGACTACAAAATAAAGGTGGAAAAAGAGACAAATGATCCTTCTGTATACTGTGAATAGTAGCCTAGAAAAAAAGGAATATTACTCTAATAAAAGATTATCTTATATAGTCAACATTGCAGAAAGACCAGAAAATTGTAACTCTTAGCTTCAAAATTTTTCAGTGCACTATAATAAAAGAATCTAATTTTCTATAATGATATACAGCACAGATTACAATGAGCCTGTAGCTCTTTTTATGTGTTCATTAGAAGAAGGTCAGTAATTCACATAGAGCAATTTCATGACTGTCATGTCTTGCTGGAAATATCTGCATGTCTAGAGATATCTATCTGGCTTCTCTGGAGATGTGCTTATTAGATTAGAGCAGAGAAACTAATGGAGAGCAGATGGCAACTGGTTCTGCAGAAGAGGAAAAACGGATGCAAAGATCCTCCCTCCTTTTCTACCTCAGCCATGAAGAGCAAGGCTTGTTTCCTGCCCTGCTTCCATGGTACAAGCAGCATGCTGAAGAGGCTGAGGAGGGAGGGAAGGAGGTAGTGCTCTGGTGTACCATGCCCAGCAACCGGCGGGCATTCAAAGGGACAGAAAATCAAGCAAATTTAGTGGAAAAAATTGAGCTGGCAATCATTTTTAAGTAACGTTCTCTAGCACATCCTTTTGCAACCTTCCTAAAATTGTCTGATTTGATGGGTGGGGGAATTACTGTGGTTTGCAGGAATGTGTATTAGCTAATTTGGACATAGTAACACGTATGCTGAACAGTTTAAAGAAAATAACAGCTAAAAATTGAAAGAAAAATAAACCTAAAAATTATATCAAAAAAAATTAAATTCTTCTAGGTTTGTTCCGTTGGCTTTTCTGCCAAAAACGTTCTTCTCTCTCCAGAATGTGTAAAATGATAATTCTACTAGAACAAGGATGAAAGCATTAGCAGAAAGGGGAGTTGCAGCTCCAAGGCAGGATTGTAGTTCAAGAGATTCCTTTTATCTTAAGGCCTTCACTCAAACTGAATGCTTTAATATTATTAAGTAGCAAAAAATATTTCAGCAGTTAGGAAAGAACAACAAGCATCAGGTTGCTACACGTGTTACAAAGCGTGAGTTCCTTGACATAGCTCTGATTTCTAATTTTTCATAAAAAATGTAGATAAAAAATTTCCAGAATAGTAACTTTGCTGAAAGATGCATCTAAACCTCCCAGATAACACTGAAACACTTCACTAAAGAAAACTCCCAAATCCACAGCAAAAAGACACATTTCATAAATGCTACTTTTCCCAAGTGAGAAGCCCTAGTAAAGAAAACTGGACCATCCTTGTGAGAGGAGTTACACACATGCCAAAGCATTTGGTCTATCAGCAGACAGCTTGAACTACCCTGGCAGTGCTAAGAATGCTTGTAAACGAAGCACAGTGGAGCAAGTGGGACAGAACTGCCCCAAGAACAAGAATTTGGATGAACTAATTCTACTGCAGTCTAGGTGGTCAGGAATGACAGAGAAGAAACTTTGATTTTGAGATAAGATAGGTGTCCTGGTTAATAATCAACTGATCTTCTAATGTTGGGGCAAACTCTTCAATGTTAACGCACTATCCTTCTCCTGAAGAAACTTCAGGTTTAAACTGTAGCTAGCCAGTTGTAGTACTTTTTTTCACTTCAAGTGCATATTTGTGTCACCATATATCTAGCCTCTGACCTTGCATGCTGAGGAAAAAATAATGCTGGCAAAATTCTGTATATTGCTAGTCAAAGTTCTGTATATTGCTAGTTTGTTCTCTGGAAATGCAGACATTCAGTAGCAGTCCAAAAAACCCCCAACTCTGGAAATGTAAATAATCCTGAAGAGGAATTGAGATCTATTAATTATATATAAGTTTTTGGATAAAAGAAAAAAATTCCATCTGTTAATTTCTACTGATCTTCATCAGCTAGTTGAGGCAGGGAGGGATTTTGATTTTTTTTTTTTTTTGATTTGTAGAGGGCAATCTCCACTTGCAGACAGGGTATCCAGCAGAGGTACTGCCTGATCCTTTCTGCTTAGCCTGAGTACACTGGTGTGTAAGGTCTATGGAAGGCAGCCAAACTTGTATGTTAAATTCTGGACCCTTGACAGGAGATGCCCAAATGGCCACGAGGCAAAAAATGCAGGCAGGTTGGTCCCACTACGTACTTACGGAATTGAGAGGACTGAAATAGTGACGTGAGGCAGAGTCATTATGACATAATTTGTCTTGCTAATACACGCAAAATTTATGCACATTTTCATTTCTATGAGTTCTTTAAGACTGCGTCTCCAGGCCTTTACAATATGCTGCCTAGGCTATCAGTCTTCACAGCAGTATTTAGAAATCTAAAGGGAAAAAATATTGTTGTATTATATGTTTGTGGGCACGTGTGTGCGTGTGCATGTGTATCTATAGGCTGCCACAAACAGGATGTGATAATATGACTTCTGTTGTTCTAATTATTTGCTTTATTAAGCAGGCAAGATTGTCTGACGAACAAAACAAAACAAAACAAAACAACCAAACCAAACCAAAACACCACGCTACTGATTTATACAGCTATATAGTACAATAGTAGTAAATTACTGCTTCTGGGATTTTTAAATATCCATTTTCTATCTGAGAATCCACAATGATCCAGATGCAAATAATTTTTTTTTGTATACATCCTTTTAAATAGTGAAGGTTTTAAAATTGAGATGTACGTGTAAAAGCAGGGTGTATTTCATATTGGTTAGGTGTTGTCTAAAGGTGATGTATGACATACTTTGGTATTTATATTCGGTGACGGTGTAATTAAATCCGAGAGGTTAGGTATCTGGCATCAAAATATACATAAACTCAAAAGACTTGCATCAGCAGCATGGTCTGTCTTTCGTGCGTGCTGGGGCATCTAAATGTCAAATTGTGATGTATCCATTAAGAAGTTATTTCCAAGGAGGTGTTTTCATTTAAAGTGTTGTCAGATCTGCTGACTGATTTATAGCTTGGTTGACTGGTAAGGGATCTGCTCAGTTGGCAGGGCTATGGTGAGCTGTCACTTTTCCCTGTGAACCACAGCTGCTCCTCATCACTGACAAAATGAGAAATACAGCCCTAGAGGTGCAGTTTTTTTCCTTAAGGTGCTAAAGAGCTGCACCAGGCTGTCTGTTTTTAAAGTCCTCACCTATGCTCATAAGACTGATTCAATGTAGTTGGAATTACTGAAGGTATTATATATGGACAGAGGAAAGAAAGATAAACTTAAGGAAAGATAACCAACACCTAATATTTAGAAGTCACTGTGGAACAAATAAAGTCATCCAATATAGTGTAAGTTTATTTAATGTCTATCAATATATGTCTGTGAGTACAGATCATCTTTGACTACTTTGAAGCCTTTTTTTTTCAACAGTTTCTTTAAAAATATGTATTTGGTTAGGGGCTCAGAAAAAAAGAGATTGATACTATTTAGTTATTCAACATACAATTTGCTATGCCTTTGAAGAACTTGGAAACATAATTCTGGGGGGAAGAAGGAGTTTGGAAAGGTATATACTTTAAATTAGAAGAAAGATGATGCTTCTTTCAAATTCTTATAGGCAAATAAATAACTGCACATTTAGTGAAAATATATTCTGGAAACTTGGGCTTCAAGAGCAGTATCCATTCTAAATACATTCTAGCATTACTCTGCTCATTCCAAGGGGATTTGTACATAGCTTCTTTTGCGTTTCACACTTTTCAATGGTCACTTAATACACCATATATAATTGGACAATGATGATGTCATTTAACACACTAACCAAAGAATACCCCCAGAACCTTCCTAAATATGCTACTGACTATTCTGTAGCATTACTTAATAAAAAGATGCTGTATGACACATTGCCACTCTCCTCCCTTAGCTGACTTCAGTTCTGTACAGCTGTCACTGACAGAAGAAACCACTAAAACCTGTGCTCTTAGAAAAAATGTCCTCTCCTTTTTCAATATTCTATCTAGTCTTATGGACAGAAATATCCTTTCTCAAGTATGGTAACCCCGAGGTCTGACTTACATAATGTGCAAAGTTGTAATCTGCACATGCTTTGGGAGAATATTCGAGCTGATGAGGTCATTTGCAGACTCAATCTCCCTACGTGAGCCATATTTTTAAAGGATAAGGGATTTTTACTCGTTGCAGCTGCTGTAACATTTTTAATCCTGAGCACACTGGTAAAGGTATTTGGTATCTCCTTCCTGCCACTATACCTTCCAGTGTTTCTGTCCTACTCCTCTAATGAATTTTTGTAATTCAGGGTTTCTTGAAATTAATGTGATAAGGGTCAGAGGAAAGTTGCACTACTCCTTTTTCACATTTCTGCTGAGGAAGATGGCTACGATGTACCACACAATACAGAATGAGGAAAGGTTTCAACAAGCCAGGATCCAGCACATGGGTAACAGCTATTTTACAGGCTTGGAAGTAAACTAACAACACAGAAAGTAGCTTCAATAACAGTTGCAGGTATGGAAAAATACAACTAACAGCATAAATCCACACAGTATGTAAGAGCCTACAATTATGGCAGCAGACACACTATTACTCAAGCATCTAAAACCACAGAGAAAGCAAGCCAAATAACTTGCTAATTGTGCTTAGTATGCAAAAAGTTCATATTTGGAGCACACAAACAGGACATTCTGTACTGGGAGGAAGGAGAAGGCTCTGACTGAAAGCTCATGCAGAACAGAGATTGTATCTAACTACAAAAAAGCAGTAACATTATTTTCAACCTACCGTCTATTGGACTCTTACCTTTTTGACATCCCTGACTAGATGATGCAGAGTGTTGGATGGTCCATGTCTCTGCAAAGGACAAATGAAGAAGAAAAAAATAGTTTGCACAAAATATAAACATTAGGATAACTTTCTCACCTTAGTAGTTTAGAAATCAGGCAGCAGAGAGCACTTCGATTATACAGTGTTATCAATAAAAAAAAACACTGAACAATGACAGGGGCATTTTTTCACCTGAATCCTCTTTTGTAGAAAACTCTTCCATAAGAAAACCCTAAGAACTGCCATACTGGATGGAAACGGAAGTCCTGTGCACCAGGTTAGGCTCCTGGCTCGGAAAAACCAGGAGAACAGCACAACACACACAACCTCTGGGAAAGACTGGATGCAAAACCAGCTGCTTCAGCCTCAGCCTTCCCGCACTCAGGACTTCCACTGCTGATGGCTCAGAGAGACTCTGAGCCTTGCATTACATTGAGGCTGCTCCATCTGAAAGCCACTGCCTGTGAATGCACATGCATGTGAATGCAGCATGCACAGTCTGTGAAATTGTCCAATCTTCTTTTGACTCCAGCTGGCATTGCAAAAATATTCTGCAGAGGCATACCACTATTTCAATTTATTATTATTATTATTATTATTGTTGTTGTTGTTGTTGTTGTTATTGTTGTTGTTGCTGTTGTTGTTATAGCTTAATTTATTTTCTGCTTTGATTTTGACTGTTGCTGATATTTTAAGAAACTTTTATGGGAGGTCTTCTTGGTTGTAGCTGATGATGGATGAGACCACTGCACATGTGCAGAGTTGATGTTTCCATACATGCATTGCTCTGCACTTCCCAACAGTTAATTTTACATAACCCCATCTCTGAGCATGATGAGACTTACCTGTGATTCTTCATATGCTGCTTCAGATTTTCCTACCCTGAGTGATTCTAAATCATCTGCAAACATTATTGTCTCTTCTGTAGGTACCGTTTTTCAGATCTTATATAAACAAGCTGAACAGCTGTGGTCCCAGGACAGGGTCTTCAGCAATCCTGGTCATAATGTCCTTTTGTGGTGAAAACAGACCATGTATTCCTTCTCTCTGTTTTCTAAAATTCAAGTAGTTTTCAAACCAAAAGTGTCCCTGATCTTCTATGTCACGGCAGCTACATTTATTTAGTAACCTTTGAAGCTTTAAAATACTGTCAAAGAGTTTTGCAAAAAACCAAAAGGGGGCCAAGTGCAACATCCTTATTCTCCTGCATGTTGATTGCAGAACTGGTAATAGATATCTAAGGCCTAACATTTTCTTACAGAAGCTGGGTAAACTCTTTGTTGACATAAAATTGATTCCCTTGTCTATGTGTTCTATACTTCATCCCGTTTTTACAACTCTGCTATGGCAGAGGTAAGATTCACTGGTTTCTAGCTTCACAGGTCACTCCTAGGCTTCATGTTGAAGCAGGGAATTTTTTAACTGGCCTTGTGATTTTTCTGGTGCTATGGCTACTATGGATGCATTTGGTCATATATTACAATTCATAGTTTAGGCATTTTACAGCCTGGGTCTTTTGGAATTTGTGCATGAAAAATGTATGCTGATTTCTATAGCAATAAGTTTGTCCAATTTTTTAGCTGTAGAACTGAAGAATTCCCTCAAACTTATTCCCTGTAAAAACTGGCTTTAGTACAAGTACAAGAACTGCAAGGCTTATCCCTGTTGCAAGAAAGCTCATAGGCACTTTCTTCTTAATGCATAGGTGCTAGTTGATAGGCAAAGTGTAAGCTGATCAAAAATCAGATGGGAATTTGTCTCTAGGGTGACATGGATACCTGTTTCTCTATATTTTACCCAAATTTAATGAATTCTTGTCATATTTGATTCTTTTGCAAGACTGACTTCTTGTCACCAATAGTGTGCAACACCTCTGGATAACAGTCCAGTGTGGCAGCTTACGATGGCAAGGGCTTTGAAAAACCTGGCAGAAGAAAAACTTTTTGAAAAGGGATATGCCCATATCACAGCCTTTCTCCAACACACAAAACTGGGAATTCTAAGAACCGGACAATGCTTTAAGATTCTTTTCATAACACATAAGAAGTTTGAACTTTCTGAGCTACTATCTTAGTAGGGTGAATGCTGGAATGTGTTTTGCATTTGAGAATTCAGAAGCAAACTGAACTTGTGCAGTGTTATATTCATTTTAATGGCAAGGACTAGAAACTTGCAAACAGGTTTTTAAAAGTCGAAGGTATATTTTTTGGAAAACTCAGTGAGGGCATGGGGAAACCCTTCACTATAACAGAGATTAATTAGAAGTTGGAAGATTTTTCTGAAACCATATTGTCAGCAGTCATGTAATGCCATTGTATGGGTCCTAACTTGCCAGTTACTGTCTTCCAGCCAGTGCCACCCGCCTAAATCCTAGGTCATTGGAATTACAATAACGAGAAATTAGCTGGTACTGTGTGAGGCTTGGTTCATGTCTTACAAAATCCATACAGCAGATTATGTGGGCAAGACACAGCATGTTATATCATATGAGTGGCAAGCAAGAGAGACAATATGGACTAATTGAAAGTTTCTGCAGCAGGTGTTGACTGCCTTGTGCATCATCATCATGTCATTACAATACAAGTGGCAGCTAGAACAGTGAATACAGAGACAGAAAATTTGCCTTAGGCTGGCCCTACCGTATTGTACAATTCCTCTAGCCGGGAGATGGTGAGAAAACGATGCATGCTTACTCCATTTTCTATGAGTAATTTCACAAAATCCACTCTGTCCAACACCAGTGCATCCAGCATTGCTTGCTCAAGGGAGCCCACCTGCAAAGCAAGCGATTAATTGAAGCTGTTCCTGGGCGTGGCAGGCTGCATCCAGCTGGTTCAGTCACTCTAGCAAAAGCAGGGATTCCTGACAAAATTCTGAAGGTTGCTCTACTATGCTTGAAATGGGATAATCATGGTTTTAAACTGTAACAGTTTTTCTGACTCAGGGCTGCATTTCAAAAACAAATATCAGAGTGCTAGTTAAAATACTCTAGGAAAAACAGATTAGGACAATGGAACTGGAACCCAGAAAACTGGTGACCACATCTCCACCCTATTCACCATGTCATCATTATCATTATTTCTTTTCCTGTCATTCCTATCCAATTTGTATTGGATATATTTGTTATGTGCACACAAAATCACTTTGGTTCTGTCTTTTCTAGAATTTTCTTCTGTTTGTGGTGTGGAAACTCAGGGAAACTTGAATACACAGGAAACAGAAATAGCTTCACAATTTGCATTTCTTTGATGGCCCAAATGCAAGAGGTCTTCTTACAAAAAACCTCTCCTTACCTCTTGTAGGTCAGGTGGAGTCAGAATGATGAGAAATTATCTCACCCTTTCAGCTTTTAGCTTGCAAAACGATTGCAGTCTGCAGAATTTATGCAAATTTTTGCTATGATGTGGTGATGAAGAGATAAAAACAAGGCCAGTTTAGCATCATTAAAATCCCTCGTATGTTTTGACATGTACTTATGCCCAATATCAAAGACAAAATAAATAGTCCTCTTCGCTCCATAACTGAAAAGGTGAGGATTTTTGTATTAGCTTTTAGGGCCAGCAAGCTGCAAAAAGCTACATTTAAAGCAAGGATACTTAAACAGAAGCTTTTCCCATTGTTATAATTTTTCCATGGGGAATTGTAAATGCTCATGCAATGACAGCATGTGAAATTTTAATGACAGTGATGAAACAAGTGTCACAGTAGTGACTATTGTGGTCCAATCAAAACTTCTGAGTGAAAATAAGTTGGGCTTTAAGGAGATGAAGGCAGAGATCAAGGCCTTCTGGGTTTTTTTTTTTTCTGGGTGACTTCTGCCCCTGTCAAAGCTGCAGCACCATGTGAGAGTTGACTCCTCCTCCTCTGCCTGACACAGCATTCAATAGCCCCTTTTTCACAGACCTACCACTCCTGAGGAGAATCTATGCCCCTGGTGCTCCCTGGGAATGGTGTTAGCCAGGGAGCAACTGGAGCACAGAATGGGGCAGATGTAGAGCAGGCAGATAGATACAGAGCAGCAGTGGGCACAAACTTCACACCATCTGACGTCTGGAGCCACAGCCCATCTGCGGTGACACTGCTGATCAGCTCCTGTGGTCTACCTGACCTTCAAAACCTAGGTGGTATTTTTTTTTATGCCAAATCAGCACCTTAAATTCAATATTTGCATACAAAAGCATGCTGCATGTAGAGAAAAAAAAGTTCTGACTTTCCTTGAATTCATAGCCTCGGACTAAAACATGGCTGTACACTTGTATTTCTCAGCTTGCAGAATCATGCTTGGTAGTATAAATCTGGTACTTCCCATTTTTTCAGAGGTATGGTTTCCTACTCTTAAGGCATCGCTAGATGTCACCATTTCCTTGGACAACAGAACACATTAACATCTCTGCAACTGTGCCTGCCTCCAGCAGCTGTGATTGGGAACCATGTGTTTGGCACGACCCAGTGTGTTTTAAACCATGCTAAAGCCACCACTACCAACAGAAGGGGTTTCAAAAGCATTTGGAAAGCAGGGTTCAAAGTGTTTCCAACAGAAGATGCTGTGTATATATACATATATATACATATATATACTGTACCGGCCACTGCTGCCCATAAATAAAGATCTGACTGCGGGCGATGTCTACCCTGTTCCAGGCTAGGGCGAGGCTCAGCTGGTCGGGAGCAGATGCGTTAGCTCCTGTGTATACAGACAGGGGTGCAGGGAGGAGAGCAGGAGAAAAAAGAAAAAAGACATTAGGCTCGTTATGCCATGGTAATTCCTCTTTGTGAAAAGTCTCACAGATGTCCACGTCATTCCTGCAACTGATCTCATATTAAAACAAAACCAAACCTTCCATTGCACCTGTAAAAAAACATTGGTTCTCAAATCTGGATCTATGGTTCTCAGATTGTCTTCTAAACAGTAATTGTTTCCTAATATTCCCCTTCAAAATACAGCAGATACAGGTGATATCAGAAGAGGCAATTTGTGGCAGACTAAACTGGTTTCCCTCCTATTGGATAGGAAGCACGAGAACAAGCCAGGATACAGATGGAGCTGCAGGAACACACACACCCCCACACATATCACATGAGCACACACTCACACACACACACATGTGCCTCTAGCAATTACAAGCAGATTCAGCTCATACAGACACCCCTCACTTCAGTAGTTGTGCATTTTTTGGCATCTTATGCATTCCAGCTTGATAAGAAGCATAGGAATTTCTCCCCTATTTGTACTGAGGGGTCTTGGTGGGACAAGTTTCCCTTCATATACGAAATATCCAGGTAAGAAAGCATTCTATTAAGCTGGTGTCAAGGTATAATGCATCCAAATTAAATGAGAAACTATGCAGATGATAATATGGATTTGGAGCTGTTTGTTTTTGGAAGAGAGGGTATGTTTTTCCCTGCAGTTTTAATGGACACTGTGGGACATTCCTGTCCTGCTGTGCTTTTTTAATATTTCACAGTTCTCAGCTGATTTGCAATAATAAAACAGCATTTGTGCTTCAGTGTCACAGGGAGAACTGGCCTGAATGAACTGATCAACGAAATAAATAAAAGGCCCTTCGACTTTTAACTACATATCTGCTTGAAGTGGTTAGGTGATTGTACAAAGGCTTATTTTTAAAGACCTCATACCTCTACTGTTATTGTGACTTTATTAATTCTTATGCTGATATCATGGAGTGAGGATAAATAAGAGCTTTTCATTACTTCAAAGCATTTCTGTCCCCATTTCTGTACTATTCAAACCCATACACTGTTCCAGTTGAAAGTGGACTCTGAAATCGGGGGAAATGAAAACATAAAGCTGGCTGCTGAAATTCTTCATAAGGTGAAGACCTTAACAAAAACCTTCATGAAGCTTAGCCTACAGTTTAATTTCATAACCCTCAACTTTGAAGTCAGTTCACTGCTGACATTGCCAAATACTCGTCAATACCTACAGTAATTGTTCGGGAGATAGTGGATTGTGAATCATCCAGATCACATTCATATAGAAATGAGCTCTGATAAAAAGCTGCGCAAATGCAGGAACAAAACAGAATTAAAACAAATGAAGAAGGAAGAAAAAAGTGAAAATATTTCTGTGACTTCTGTGGCTAAGAAGTATCAAGAATGCCCGTCTGCATAAGACAGGACTTCTCATTGCTATGTGCAACAACACAGACAAAAGCTCTCATGAGAGACCGCAGGGGGCATGCCAACAACATCTGAAACTTTTGGAGTTTCTTACACACGCAACATGCAGCACTCAAGAACAGAAAATATTTACCTTTGGGAAAGGCAAAAATGTCTCTACATTTCAACATCCCAACATTTATTTATAAAAGCAGAAAAAAAAAGCAGTGAGTATGATAGCGTAAGAAGAACACAGAGAGCAAATAATGTTCTCCCCCCTTCTGAAGCAAACAAGAGATCCTCAAATCAGATCTCCTCCTTCCCAACCACGTGCCTGTAGGAGGAGTGAGAGCTTTAGCAGGTGCTCAGGTAAGGCTTTCGGTGAGCCATGGAGGAGGCACATAGGTGAGCTCTAAAACCCAGGGGCAGTGATGGTGATCCCACAGCCTGACAACATTTTGCACATGTGATGAGGGAGCTCTAGTTCCTGTTTTTCCTACAACAGCCTACAGTCTGGGTAGCCAGGAGTGCCATCTAGTTAGAAATCATTTTGGATCAAGAGTGGATCAGGCGGACTTGGGGAGGGAAGTGGGCTACTTACACTGCCTCCACTTCACTAGACAGGTGAATAACTTCTGAGCCCTAGTAAGGAGTGTTCTCCAGCTTGTGTCAACTAACCCTAGCAACCCTGGGCCTTTTAATGCTTTAGGAAAGATTCAGCTGGCAGATGAACAAAGAGTCTTCTGGTGCATTTGATCACAGGAAAGAGCAGCTGGCTTGGGGCATGAAGTGGTGCCTGCTCACCTCATCTGTTCATTTGTTTTCTTTGAGCATGCTCAATGCTGCAAATACTGAGCAGAGGGGAAAGCAAGCCATGGTCCAGACTGTGTCCTTACCATCTCCCTTCACTGTGCTTAAGGCTGCCAGCAGTGGCCAAGGTTTCCTGTGGGTGCATGTGCAGTCCCAGAGCTGATGCTCTTCTCAGTGCTTGTTGCCATAATGTTTCATTTCATTGCCTCACAGAGCACTGCAGATACCTGGCAGTGGAAGGACATGTGTGGTTTCTCAGGAGGATGTTGTACTCCAGGTCTGAACCAGCCCATCACCTAGGATGTAGACCGGGAAGTACAGGTGTGCATGCTGAGGCTCTGGTGCATTTGGTAGGATGGGTGCTTCCAGAGCAAAGTTTCTTTCTGGAAAGCCCTTCCTTCCTTGTCCTCTTTCCTGGCTTCCCTGAGGTGTTTTCAGATGAATGTGGGTAACACTGATGTTATTTAAGAGGAGAAGGAAAATCAAAGCCATAAATGTTTGTACAGAGCACCATTGTGGATGCCTTTTACTTGATTTTATTCTAGGATAGAAATGTGGCCTTTGTCTCACATGAAAAAAGAAGTATTCAGGCTCTTTTAGGTGGAATTCTACCCAGTATTAAGAAGTATGAATGATTCCAGTCATATATGAAAAACTCCCCAGAAAAAACATGAGATGGCCTTCTTAAGATACTGTCTCCTTTCAATCATTTCCTTGACTGCATTCAGTGCCATAAAGCACAGACTTGAGTCAGCAGGAAGAATCCAAAAAGTGATCTTTCTGGGGATGTATCTCACTCGTGAATGTCACTGTAACATGCCCAAATCAAAGCCAAAGGATATTTGGGGAATAAAGAAATAAGGTACAGTATTACACTGTATTATTTTAATTACCATTAAATAATGTTTTTGGTAATATGACCAATATCTCTGTAATATTTACTCAGTATTCTGGTGTCTGGCTGATCGTAGGATTTGGTCCTCAAAAGAATGTTTTAAGACTATGAAAGCATCTGCATTGTGACCCTTCCTTTCATCTGCTCCTAGAAGAAAAGTTGCATTTGGGATGCAATTAATTGTTTTGAGAGTATTTTATCTTGGTATAGATATTGCTGGATATAGACAGACTGCTGGGACAGCAGTTACTTCATGCAGATCTTAATATTATATTCTTAGGCTGCCACCCAGGACTGCTTGTATATCTTGCAGAGACTCTTGTGGTAAAAAGTCACATTCTCTACTTAATATCTTGGACCAAAAATGCAATATTCCTTGAGGATAAAACCTAGGACCATAAACTCAACGCTGTATCCTTGGTGAGCCAGGGTAGACATCAGACAATGAGTGCTGTGCACTTGCAGGATTACTGAAGGGCTTTTACATACTTATTACTACAGGCTTTTATATACTGGCTAAAGCTTACTGTGACCGGCGTAAACCCCTAAAGGACTCTCCTGAATAGCCTATGATATTGGTGCTCAGGAATCTGGAAAGCTGAAATGACACAAAACTGATCTACCTAGACAGATATTTTTGTGGGACACTCATTTCCACCTAAGTGTGTCAGTGTCCTTTGAATCATCATCTAAAGAAAAGAACTAGATCAGGAAAATAGCAATCCTAATTAACTTTTTTGCTCTGTGTGTCAGCAGGTCTGATGCTGTCTTCCATTTCATCAGCTCTTTGGTGCAAAGGCTGTGTTTTCACAGCATTTGCTACAAGAATCATCCTGACACTTAAGAAACCAATTGACAATATAAAAGCAGACAACAAAAACAGCTATAGGTGCAGCAAGCAGATATCTGACCTAACTCTGAAACCTTATAGTGTCTGTGATTTCATGGCTGGCAGACTATCCCAGACCATCCGATACTACATGATGGCTGTTCAGTGAGCAGGAATTATGATTTACTCACAGGCTGGAGAGTATGCAGAGACATAATCTCTACCTTAGCCCAACGTGGCTCATCTCAGAGGGTTACATGGCAGTAATTTCATTATACCACACAGCAGCTCTTTCCCAATGCTGACAATTGCACTGAGGAGGCTTCTGGAGCACCATCTGAAACATGGCTGGCGCTAGTCTGCTCCAGACATTGCAACAGCTTAGTGAACTAGGATCTTTCATGCCACTTCAAAACAAGTATTTTTATAGAACATCTCCATATGCTGTCTTTAACTTCCCTGTCATGTGCCTTCTGCTTTGCTAGCAGCTGCAAAAGGACAAAATCCATTATGGCGTGAGTTCCAACTGTGCAAGTTAAGAGAGAACAAACTGTATTGATAATATCAATACAGTTAAATATCAATGTATTGATAATATCAATACAGTTAAACTGTATTGATAAACTTGCCTGCTATAACTCATGCCTTTGGAAACTTACTTCTCACATTTGTGTCTCTCAACATTACAAAAAACAAGAATTTGAAAACCATATGCTGTTGTGACATCCATGCAATGTAAATTGATAACCAGTTTGGATGCCATTCTGTAGTTTATCGAAGACCACTTCCAAGAAAGATAGATCTTGCTGACAAGATTGAACAAGTGACTTGTGAAAACAAACAAGGAAATAATATGTGGTGCTGAGCTTGGGGCTTGTAGAATACACTGTCCAGGAGAGCTCCTGAATTGGTAGTGTGTCTGGTGTGGGTTTAAAAAGAGATTAGTTCATCACAACTTTTACACAGCAAATAGGAAACAATACTTTGTGTTTCCAAACCCTTGTCACCCTCCACCCTGATCAAATCACTCACAACAGGGGCANGTTCATCACAACTTTTACACAGCAGATAGGAAACAATACTATTGTAACAATACTAGTGTAACACACGAAGGGTGTTTCCATACCCTTGTCACCCTCCACTCCAACCAAATCACTCACAACAGGGTGGGATGGGTCATTAGCTGATATACTCCTTTTGCACTATCAAGAGCTGCAAATTCCTCATGAGGAAGACTGAGAAAAAGTTACTGGTAATCATTCAGCAGTTTCATATACATGCTCTGGCCCTTTTTTCATACAGTATTGAAGAGTAGGAAGAGATTAATTCTAAAATTTAAATTTATGAATTTCAAGATAACTCAGACCCAGTCTTCAAACCTCCTTACTTATTTTACTTATTACGATTATTATTTTTCTTTCATTTTAGGGACAGGCAACTGTGGGGAGTAAGATTTCAATGCCACGAAAATTCCAATAGCATAAAAAATAATTTCAATTTATTTTACTTATTACAAATTAATTATTTATTAAAAATCAATAGACAAGTGGTTCAGCACTGCTACCCTAGACTTTGATGAAAAACCCAAGTATTCATCAGGCTAATGAGGTATATTTACAGAAAGTCAGTCTTTCTTTCAAGGTGGGCCAGAACACTTGTACAAAGACATGGCATGAATAAGGACAACTGACTTGGCCAAGACAACAGATCTCATCTTTGCACATATTGATTAAATGTCTTGTGATCAGGAAGCTTATACAGACCAGAGGCACCTGATGAATCTGATCTTCACTGAATACCCTCATAATCAGAAAATCCTGAGGAGCACGGAAGATGAGGTATAAGTCTTATTTTGTCTGGCTCTTTCCTGAGCAAGAAACAAGTGCTGCTGCCATCAGCAGATTTTCAAATCAAGATTCTCAGACAAGCACGAAAGGAGATGTCAAAAGTACTTACACAGACCTGGGCACCTCCTGAGCTGACAAAAGTTCCTTATGATGACTTGCACCCTTAACATGAAGAGGAAACGTAATTCTATTTTGCTAAGGGGCCAACAGCACCAATTAGGCCCTTGCAAAATGGGTATTCTAGATCAGGGAGGACTGCTCATATACTGAGACTGCAACTTTAAAAGAGTTGCTGCTGTAAATACTGCAAAATAACATTTCAAATTGAAAACAATCCCTTGCACTGGCCTGTAATTTACTTTCTTCAGCTTCCAAGAGTCAGTTTTCAGAAGACTCCAGGGATCTATGTTGGGATACAGACCTTGAAAATACATCTAGAAAAAGTGGAATCACAACTCTAAGACATTCTTTGCCTTGATAATAGAAAACAAGTGCAGTACTTTCGGCGATTGTCTTAACAACAAATGTGAAGAGACTAACTTCACACTGAGGACAATGAAGCATTCAGTTATACTTAACATAAAAATGAAACCTGAAATTACATTATTTCCAAGGGACAAAAAAGTGAAATTCGGTCATGGATACAATTCTTGATCCTTGTTTTGAATTAATTTACTTCTTCTTTTGTCACCTTGATTTATATTTTTTCTGCGTGAAGTTGTTCAAAATGCCTTGTGATTTAATTACGTAGGTGGTTAAAACTCACCTCAAGCTAGTAGCAGCAAAATAGTCATGTTAGCTGCAGGACAAACAACTGGTATCTTGATTGAAATTACCTAAAGAAGTAGAGAAATCAATACTACAAAAACCTAAAGAAACAAAAACTACCGGAGAAAAGTAACTCTAGCTCATTTCCTTTTTTGATAGCTATCACCTTTCAATCATACTTTTGAAGCGGCCAGGGCTTGTTTACTTTTTTTGTTCATACTTTTGTTTTAAATGTTTGAAGTGAAACTTTTAAAATGGGATTAAAAATCACACAGAAAGTAAAATGCTATTTTGCATGGCTAGATGAAAGGTACTCAGGCCTTCTCTCTTCACACAGCTTTTGTGAGCTTGAACAGGAAGAAATTGAGAAGAAAACTAATCCCTGGAACATGCAAGAGTAATTCCCACTACCTTTAAAATATCTAGTAAATCTATTACATTTCTCAAATTCGTGACTCAAATTCAGGTCTGCAACACCTGTATTATCTTATTCAGGTGTGAGGGTGGCAATACCATGCTGACAGCTAACTATCAAAGAGCCTCATGAAGCATAACTTTTCCCAATCACCTTTGGAAGTCCATTCCCTTATGTTCCTCAGGTACTCCAAATTTGCACTTTAAATGAGCACTTTAAATTTTTTTGGTATGTCTTACTCTCTGTTTTTTAAATCAGCACGGTCTATATTACATAGCGCAAACCAGTCCAGGCAGAAACAAGATGACCATGGTGATTGATAAATGCAGTTTGTGAAAATCCCTTTTTGGGGAATACCATGCAAATGGCAGGCTAGAACCTCCCAGTTCTTGTTTAGGTGAGTACTCCTTCATTCGGAAAGTTCAATGTGCTTCAGAGCCTTCAAAATCTTGCCTGTTTTTGTATTTGTAAGCAGATATTAAATTACTAGATAAGATAATATTTTGAAGGAAGCCAAGCTAAACAGTGTGTCTGCAAGACCAGGGTCTATAATGAACTGTAGCAACAGCAAATTTATTTTAAGACAACCTTTTAAGAGCGTAAGTGCCACATGGAATGGCTCAGAAAGATGTAACAACCAGACAAGTTTAAGATTAAAAGCCCAACCACCCCAGTAGCTGAGTTCTTTACTCTGCAAGTGGAGGCTGAAAGGAACCTCACACTATTTCCAGACTTTCCTAGGAATGACTACAGATAACATTTTACTTTGACAACAGAGCCAGCTTTATCTAAATGGAAGTTCTAGCTACCAAGGTAATCTAAGTCTGAGAAGTTCTTTGGCTGTCTTCTTGAGAATACTAATCTTCTCAAGTAACTGGTGTGGGGGTCACCACTGATATTTCTCGGGACACATTAGTGATTGTGGGTGGAAAACAAAAATTCAGAAAGGAAAAACAGTGGCTATTTAAACATTAAAGAAAGAGCTGGATTTGTATAAAGCATTTAGAACAAGATGCATACTTCAGTTCCACAGTACAGGCTTACCATTTTGATAGATTCTGTCAATAAATGCAGATTTCAGTACACTAGAGACACAAACTGGATTGATATAGACTCACTGTGGAGTTGAACTCTGTTACCTTTTAGCAGTGCTGTCAGGATAGCTAAATCAATATCCTGGTGCCCCTCTGATCCCATGCGAAAAACTGTGATCTGCAATGTTAAAAGACAATATCATTACTGAAACCGGAGTAATTAAAAAAAACCAACAACTTAAATCAGGGCAGAGTGACTTGAATCTTAAAATGTCCCAATGGCAATGAGATAATCTTACTTTATTCACTTTATGAGGAGTTTATTAAATAGGATTAACATACAGCATTTTTTGTGACATAAAATTTGATAAGATAGAAATTTTATTAATGACCATATAGAAAAAAGATGTTCAGTGACACTCACAGGGTGAAATTAGAGATGAAGGAGTGTTCTTGTATTAGAGCGACATTAGACTTAGTGTTCCCAATAGATTACGAGGAAGATTTAGGTGTATTATGAGCGTGGACCTAACCGACAGCATATGGCATAGAATAAATATTTTCAAGTGATATTAAAAACCTATTCAACCTCTTGACTCTATATAGGAGAGAGTTAGAGAAATAATCTAAGAATTATGCTTCTAACAGGTCCAGGAACAACTTCAGCCATGTATGGTCAATGACCTATGACTCTAAGTTAAAGGATCTGAGGCAGTGAGGGGAGATACACAATTCATAAATAATAAGAATGACTATAGTGTGGCTGTTCTTTCTAGCCAGATTCACTCTTGGTTAAGACTGCACTGAAACATACAGAAGTGTAAATCCCCTTGCTCCTTTTGTTGCCATAGCAATAGTTCTTTTTGAACCTCTGCTTCTTATGAAGCAACAGAGATGGCAGATTTTTACTAGTGCCTTTCCTTTACTCATGAAAACTATGTCACCATTTTGACCTGAATACTTGTTATCTGTTTTTTCTTTCGTCAGTATGGACTGCCTCAATTCCTTTTCTTTTAGAATAAGTGATACCTTAAATTAGGAATTGCATAAACATACTTTACATTCATATTAAGCAACATATGTAGTTTCCATGTTCCTAGATGCCTACTCATACAGCACTGAACTGCAGCAGCATCCGACATAGAGCAAACATCAGGGTACAAAGAACTGTCTACCATCACAGAAGAAGGAGATACAAGGTCTGAAGGACACGGCAGAACTTTGGTGATAAGCTTCAGTTTGGCAGCTTAACAGTGCTACAGGGTGTATCTCAGGAAACCCAGTGCAGCCCTCCTTTAGCACCTATTCTACCTTCATCTGATCCTAGAGCTCCAGGAGTTTCAGAGGGTTTGGCATCAGTGAAAGCAGTACATCTTAGAGGATAAAAATCAATCTGGATAAAGTAATAGGAAACTGGCTTAGCTCAATTAGTCAATTGAGTTTGATGTCTAAAACAATTAATGTAAGAAATTACTTATATCAGGCAACCTCCCCAGTTAAAGCACACTATTTCGAAGTTAGACTTAGTTTGATCCTTCAAAGTGTTCTTGATACAAAGTATAAGTGATACTTTAATGAAATGTTTTCTCTCTCTCTGGAATTTACAGATGTTTCTGGCAAACTACTTCATGTCTATCCCCATACCACAACTTTACAATAGAACAGAATTAGAATAGGAATAGAATAGTAACAGAATAGACTATTTCAGTTGGAAGAGACCCTCAACAATCATCTAGTCCAACTGCCTGACCATTTCAGGGCTGACCAAAAGCTAAAGCACAGTATCAAGGGCATTGTCTAAATTCCTCTTAAACACTGACAAGAATGAAGCATCAACCACATCTCTAGAAGCCTGTCCCAGGGTTTGATCACTTTCTGGTAAAGAAATGTCGTGTGAATATTTTCCTGTTTTTTTTTTTCTATTTCCTCAATGACTGGCAATGAAGATCTCCCTGTAGTGCAGGCAGTCTGCCCACAGATAACGTGAATAGAAATACACATTTCTGTGTATGCCTCATCTCAAAACACAATCACTATGTGAGCTGCTGAGATCAGACCCTCTGCTGTACATGGTCATAATGAGCTTCCCACGCCACAGAAGACAAACTTGGAGGTAGCATGGAATGGCAAAACGTCCTTCTCTCTCTTTAATGCCTCAGGCGAGGCAGTCTGCACACTGGGGACTGAACGTACTGGACAACGGAGTTTGGAGGCGGAACAAACAGCATCTCAAACTAAACACACGATCAGTGAACTCCCAGCTTAATAAAAAGCAATCATATAAATTGCGAGTGCTGAACAGCTTATCACCACAGGAAAATTAAAGAAAGTACTTTTCATATACTGGACCACATATAACCTTAAACTTCCAATTTCTTTTTCAACCCTCTTCTCTGAATGCATTAGAAAAATAAACCCACTTCAGCAGAACGGAGTGTTGCTGTATTAAAAATAAAATGGAACCATGTAAATTAGTTACATTAGAATAAAAAGGCTGTCTTTCCACATCAACTATTCCTTTATTATCATTTTTAAGAGGCCTAGCATAATTCACGTAGTAAAATAAAGGAGACAAATAATTGGGAAAAAAAGATGGAAATTGAAGGAGTGCTCAGACCCACACTAGAATTATAATTTTGGGGTCATATCTGAGATTGAGCTACAATTTCTGACAGAACCAAGGCAAAATATGATACTTCATGCAATCACATAATCATAGAATTCTTTAGTTTGGAAAAGGCTTCTAAGATCATCCAGTTCAGCTGTTAACACAGCACTGCCAAGTCCACCACTAAACCATGTGCCATACCAACTCATCTTTTAAATACCTCCAGTAATGGTGACTCAACTCCTTCCCTGGACAGCCTGTTTCAGTGCTTGACAAGCCTTTCAGTGAAGAATTTTTTCCAGCCCCGGGTCTGGCACAACGTCAGGCTGTTTCCTCCTCGCCTGTCACCTCTCACCTGGAAGAAGAGACCGATCCCTGCCTCACCACAACCTCCTTTCAGGTAGTTCTAGAGAGTGATAAGGCCTCCCCTGAGCCTCTGCTCCCAGCTAAACACCTCCAGCTCCCCCAGCTGACCCTCATCAAGATTTGTGTTCCAGACCCTTCCCCAGCTCTGCTGCCCTTCTCTGGACATGCCTCAGCACCTCACAGAATCACAGAATCACAGAATCAGCTGAGTTGGAAGGACCATGGGGTCCAGCTACTGGCCCTGCACATGAACATCCATAAGAGTCACACCATGTGCCTGAGGGCATTGTCCAAATGCTCCTTGAACACTGTCAAGTTTGGTGCTGTGACCACTGCCCTGCGGAGCCTGTTCCAGCGCCCAGACATCCCCTTAGTGAAGAACCTTTCCCTAATATCCAACCTAAACCTCCCCTGACACAACTTAAGCCCCAAAACTGATTACAGGACTCAGGTGTGGCCTCACCAGTGCTGAGTGCAGGGGATGGTCACTGCCCTGGTCCTCCTGGCCACACTGTTGCTGGTATAACCCAGGCTGCCATTGGCTTTCTTGGCCACCTGGGCACACTGCTGGCTCAGGTTCAGCCGGCTCTATACCAAATGCCAACTTAATTTCAAAATGCTCTGAGTTTAGGACCTCAAAGCCTCAGCTGGCACTGTGGACTTCTGTGTTTTCTGAACGCAGAGAATCTTTTAGGCAGTAGGCAGATACGTCCAGCCTCTTCTTATGGTTTAGATTTACGTCACTGTCCATAGCTGCTTTCTCTCTGGGGCAGATGCACTCCTCCTGTTAGAGGTAACCAAACTTTTGTCCAGGCAGATACTCAGCAAGTAGGAGGGACCGAAGCTAATCCCATTGTGTGAGGCTATCAGTGAGAACACAGCACCAATCCCAAAAAAACAGTCTGGGCTGAAAAGCAGAACACAGCAGAAAGTCTGAGTGTGAATCAACCACTTTACACTATATGTATCTGCTCAAACAGGGCTGTTTGAGCTGTCCATCCATATCAGCTGGCTCGGTAGCATCCATCTCTCCTCCAGCACAGATGCCTCTCATGGTTATTCCTTGACACTGAGAGATTTTTTACCTTGCACCAGATACTGACGGGTTGATAAAAGACATTTTTCTGCAAGCATGTGGGTTTTAAAATACATATAGCAACCTTAATTTCTGTAGTCAGAGGCATGAAAAAATGCAGACACGTCCTAAAGTATTTATGCAGAATTTACACTTAGAAATGCCCAATATCTTTAGGTCTTAGAAAACACGTCTGTTTTGCTGGAGACGTCTTGCTCTGGAGTCTTCTTTCCCCCGAGTTAACAGGTAAGAATTTTATGCTTGCAGTACGGTCACCTAACTCCAGGAGTCATTAGTGCATCTCACAACCTGCCAGTGTTACTCACGAGAACATTGCTGGGTGAATCTCTGCAGAGAACTGATAAGCAACACACCGGTGCTGCTACAAGAGAACATTGGCTGGAGCCCTGTTAGAATGGGATACAGAAGCTACTGCACTAAAAAACATGCTGTGCTAAAGGAAAATATCTGGGTCAGTAAGCTTTACTCCTAGCTACCTCATCTTGCTGGATGAATGTCTTCCATCTCGGTAGATGCAAAAATAACAGCAAATTAAAGACTTAGAAACACATTTAATAACTCATTGCCAAGAAAAAGTAAAAGCCTTTCTTCCTTCAGTGAAGAGAAAGAGAAGAGCTTTTGACCTACCCATTGCAGACCCTTTAAGCCTGTTGTTGAGTTGTACCCTCTGGACAACTTTAGTGGAAAAAACATACAGAAGGAAGAACAACATAGTAAGGTGTGCATATGGAATCCAGGACATTTAATTAGAAAACAATAAATCCCAAGATGCTTGTGTTGAAAAGTAATATATGCTACGGACTTGCTTACATGCCAAAAGGAAACAAGGGGGTTAGAGCTGCAGTTTTAGTCAAACTACCACTACACATTTTTCTGTATTGCTGTGAAAAAGGGAAGATTAGTTTAAAAAGAGAGCTCTGTTTCACATTGCATCTATGAAAATGTTTCCTATTTTTCATAGGAGCATTGTGATAGAGAGTAAAACTACCATTTACCCTACTCAGCTATTTCTTTTGAGCCAAAACCCAATTTACATCCAAAGAAGAAAAAAACCACAAAATCAAGTACTCCTTTTTTCCCTCAGGGATTTGGGCCATATTATTACCTCTGTGTAGCTAGTATTTTCAATTGTTGGTGTTAAACTCAATTATTTTAAAATAACTTTTTTTTCCATTCCTCTGCCATCCCATTGGGTATTTTGGGGATGGTGTTTTTCTGATTTCCTCCTTTCTTTCCTCAGTGTTCACACTATTTATAGGCTTGAAATGACTTTTTCAGGTAATTTTCTTAGTCATGTCAGTGAGCAACTGTGACTTCCAACAGAAAGTATATAAAAAAAAAATTTTCTTTTCTTCTTTACAGATACAATAGAATGTGCTGTTAGCTTTCCTTACAAACACAAAATTGTATTGCACTGCACTGGAGAGATAGATCTTCAGACAGACATACCTGAAACAGGCAAATGAATCATCAGTAGAGGTTGCCCAACAAGCTGCAGAGCAGTTGATAGGCAACTGGATTCTTGCTAAATGTCTTGATTTCTTTTGGTGTCCATTGTGATCTACTTGTAAAGTACAGTAGTAGATACTTTCAAAGCTGGGGGCAGCTGGACTCCTTTCAGGTAGAAGTGCTTGGAACACAACAGTCAAACTTTTGTTACCACAAACTACCCCTCATAGCCCTCCACAAAACCTGCCTGAGCAAAATGGGTGAGATTTGCCCTTAAAAGGAGGAGACACATGCTCCCTTGCCCCCCACTAAGCCTCCCCCCCCAAACAACAGACCAACAAACCACAAACAAACAAACAAACAAACGCAGCAACAAAAACCTGGGAAGGTCTGCCCTCTACCTCATTGCAGATTTTACTGAAATATCTCAATGTGAACAAGATTAACTTCCAGGAAAATAACTAGCTGCATCCTCATTCTGCCTAGGAAAACGTGTCAGGAAATCACTGAGCCAAAACGGACCTTCTTTGCAAGCACGATTACAGCCCACTGTGACAGCTGCCAGCAATAATTACAGTCCAGCAGGGCAGAAACCTAATTTTCAGGCAGAGCAGGTAGAAAGCAAGTAAAAAACCAAGAACATGGAGTAAAGAAGAGCAGCAGGATAGAAAGCAAGGTGGGAGGAGGCGGGAGAGGAAGCATAAGGAAAGTATTATCTGACCTTGGACTCCACCAAAAGCACCTATTTTAAAACTGATTTGCTCTCTGTTTATAATCTATTCCATCCTTGTTTGACAGATTATTTTTTCTTTCCTTTTCTTGTACATTTTCTGGCTCAGCAGGTTTAGCCTTATGTGTTTAGTGTAAGTTTAGCCTTACATAAGTTTAGCCTTACGTGTTTCATTCATTTTTCTGTTCTTCTGCCTTCAATGCTGATATTGCATGGAGCTCCTAAAGGCAAAGTCAGGTAACACTATTTTGCCTGAGAGCAGTGAATACCAAACAGACTTTCAGAAATCATTCACACCGAGAGACAGAGATAGCGCACTGCCATGTGAGATTTCCCCAGTTCTCTAGGAATGTAAATGCAGGGTTACCTTAGACATATAGTTTATAGCTGTCCATACATAGTCCATGTTGGCACCTACCAATCAAAGGACCAGCTAAGAGAGGGATACCTCACAAAAATGCTGAGGAGGGAGGATGTGGTAAAACAGAAGGAAAATGTGGTCACAGGTGGGACAATCCTTGAAATGGCAGGAGCACTGAGGTACTTTAGAGGACAAGGAATTGGTTGCAGCAGGTTGTAGAGGGTCCTAAACCAAAAATTTCTGAATTCTTCACACTTGCTCTCTTACCCTCAATACATGTTCACACTTCTGTCCCTTTCTCTTCTACGTGAAGTAGACCTATCATGTGTGAAGAGGACAGGATGTGTGTAGGAGATAGACAGAAGCAGTGCTAGTGCCCAGATTAGCAGGTCATAAGACACAAAAGCTTGTTTTACTTTACAGAATGCTTCCTAAGCCATCATAACTGTGTCACAGTTTGCCATATTCAGGCCTAGCTGGATATACAGATGATTAACTTTCATCAATATGAGTTGCTGTGCACTGGACAGTATGTACAAGCTTGTACTCCGCACGGGCAAAGCTGATTTTACCCCTAGAACGAGAAGCAAGAGTAATAGATAACAATCATCAACTGAAGTTCCTCTTTTTATGCCTTTACTAGCCAAAAAGGGAGTCTTTCCCTCCTAAAAAAGCACTTTTTTTCCTCTAGGGTTTATTCTGAAAACTCCACAGAGATGGAAGAGCTTATTCTGTTTGAGGTCATTGTAAGGGGCCAGGATTAAATTTGAATAGCTATGCAGCACAAGGCTGTACTTGGCATTTATTCTACAACATGTGACCATTTACTTTTTTACAGTATGGTCAGCCTCAACCACTTCAGAATATGAAGAGTGATCTGGAACACACTCAGATTTTTAGCATGTATTTGTTTGGAGAGGGAGAAACCACTAAAACTGGAGAGAGAGTGACGTGCACATCTGCACAGAAAGATGTTTTACTCTCTGTCATGAAGGAGACAAGATGAAGAAGAAAAATAATTCTTTAAACCTCAAATTGACTGTGCCTTCTGACTAGACAATGGATAGCTGAAGATAAAGGAAAAAAACAGGATAGCAGTCATGAGAGTAAATAAAGCATCAAGCGCGCTTGCTTTACAAACTTTGCATTCTAAGAATGCTCCAAATTATTCATGCTTTAAGAGATGTAATTTTTTACCATCATCATTTCATTATGACATCAGGAGAAACTACATGGTGCTTTAAACTATATTCAAAGTGATTTTTTTTTTTAGCTAACTCCAGAAAATTTTTAAGTTTCATTAAATTTCACCTGACATGTAAAATTTTCTTATGCATCTCAGATACAGAAGTCAGAATAAAACCTCCCTTTTTCTAAAAAAAATCAGATGCAATTGCAAGTGCAACCTGAAAGTGTCCTGTTTTAGAGCACAGGCTAGTTCAGTAACATAGGCAATTGCTTCCAGACTACATTTTGACATTTATAATTTAGCTAAGCCTACTTGAATGTTTCAGAGAAAAATTACCCTGAAAAAACGAGAGTTTGATAAAACAAAACATTAAAGGAGGTCAGTTATGCAAAGTGTGAAAATGGTTCAGATAAGCAGGGAAAGTATTTCCCCTTTTCTTGGGAGGAATAATACTATCTAACCCAGGGGAAACACTGCTTTATGTGGAGGCATAAAAAAGATCAAAGTGAGCAGGTGAGTCAGTGGGTCATACTGCAGAAGAAGGAGGATGGCCAAATAAGAGGAAATTTAGAGAAATTTAAAGGTAAGAGAATTGTATTTAGGGAAAACATAAATTAAGTAGTTTGCTATTTCAAGGAGTACAAAAGAGAATTCCAAATGAGGAAATATGAGAGTGCAGATATGGGGGGAGAAGTTGGAATGTTGGTTGCAAAACTGAAAAATTTTACAGCTCCTTCTTCATTGTGCCAGCACTGCAACATTTCATGTTTTAATTTGATTTTTCATGGACTCAATGTCTAGTAAAAAGCAGGGAACAAGCAAAACAATGAATGCTTATAAGAAAGGCAACAATTCTGCAATTGAGGAGCCATCAACTGACAGAAGTTACTGTAAATGTTCAGCTTCCTTTGTATTTGGAACTTTTTTTTTCCAGACTGGACATCTGAGACACCTTTAATGACTGCAAGAACAGGTTATGAAAATCTCACAGCTCCGTCCCATTTACAAAATTTTATATTTTATGATGTGCAGATACTGTTTAAGTCTTACAGTACTTCCAACATTTTGGAATAGAATGTGCCTATTTTCTAGTGGAATTAATTACCAAAAATGTTCTGGTAGTAAACCCATTTCTTGTGCCCTACACAAGAGGTTTTATACTGATACATCAGGACATTTCACTGCCTGAATTACCAGTCTCTGATTTTAATGTTGTCAATACATGAGTAAATATAAATCGTAGGTCACAAAGCATGTACACAGGGTAATACAAGTCAGACATTGTCCTTTAAATCACTGGGCTGTGCATATCACACTCTTGCAGTGTAGAAACTTGTTAAGATCAGACAAAAAGAGAGAAATGGTTTTAACTGTTGAGACATACAATTTCATTCTAATATTGGTGTAATACAAGGTCTTCCATTGTCCTGATTCAGAAAAGAAATGTGGAGGAAGTGTAATGTAGTTCACTTCCTGCAACTCTTCTACTATGGAGAGTTCTTGGAGGTATTGGCAAGACACTGACATAATAGATATCCTTCTGAAACACAAAAGTCACAAGTTATGGAGAAAGTTCATCACTGAGATGGATATTCTGTTACTTTAAGGAAACAAGAATTCAGTTTGGTCGTTCCCATTGCTGTGTATCCTGAAAAAATTGTGTCATGCAACTCACGGCCCTAAAAAGTACTGCTTACCGCTACTGCAAGACTTACATGCACACATGTATCTTCTAATCTGAACCAAAAATACACAAAGTATTGTAAGTTGACTGGGTGGCAACAGTATTAATGCTGAGGACTGTTGCTCCATGTTAAACTTCAATTTCTAGTTTTCCTTTGAGCCGTTTTCGAACAGTCTGACAGGACATGGGTGCTTTGCTATAGATGATGCAGATGTATGACTATTCTGTATTAATGTTGACAGTGTCATGACAACATGCAGAGACCAAGCGGCAAAAATAGCCACAAACCACTAGTTTCTTAGCTGGTTTGCTGGTGAGACTAAATAGGCAATACTTGGAAAAGGCAGCCCAATCAGTGTGAGATATTTCTGCAGGACAGCAAATTTGCAGCTCCTGCTTTATCTACAGAAACCCTGCACCTCCTAGAGCGAGCTCCTTGTCTGTGACCGAGATACCATAGCTGTAATGAATGGGTCTCTGTACCCCACGTGAAGCCACAGAAAGAATAATTTTATTTTCTAAGGCAGAAAAAAGAAATTATGACTTCCCAGACACAACAGAGCCTGGCAGTAAGAAAAGTTTCTGAACATTATCATGGAGTGAGTATATAAACTGGATTGAACCCTTCCAATTCCCTGACTGCAAAAATTGGTTTTATAGTATATATACTTATATATATTTATATTACGTATCACTGTGTCACCAAGTACTGCTTTGCTTTCAATTTCCTTACAGAGCTATATAACAATTCAGTACGCATATCCCAGTACTACCTGTTAATAGTGTAAATGGAGTAATGGATATTTTCACAAGCTTATGTTTTTAGAGGGAAAAGTTACATTCTAAATTTTATTTCTGTAGCTGCAATTTTAACCACAAAATATGTAGGAAGATAAGAAGTGAAAAGATTGGTAGTAAGTTGCAGTAGTATCCACCAGATGACTTCACCATATGCACCAAACAAAACAGAAAATGTCTGCTTACTGAATGTAAGCAACAAAAGGAATATTGGTCTTTGCAGACATGTTCCAGTAGTAAAGATGGCACAGCAGAAGTTTGAGATGGACCCAATAACTGACTAAATGGCATACTCCTCCTTCAGTGGTAGGTCTGACATTTTGGTACTTTCTATTAGCAGATGCCCTACCTCATCTGATGGTAGTTGAAAAGCAGATGGTACAATAAAAAGCTTTTCCAGGGTTCAGTGTAATACAACAGCTGTCTTTGGGGTTGGTTGTTTTGGTTTGTTTTTTTTTTTTTTTTTCTTTTCTTTTCCTTTCCTTTTTTTTAAAAAAAAATTCTTGTAACTAGCTCTTTTTCTTGTGAAAGTTCTTCTCTGATTTACTGTAATGAAAAAGATACTCCTAGGATTAGTTTTTGTCCTCTGTGGAGTCAATGACTAACTTCAGCTAACTTCATCTGGCTTCTTGGCAGCTGAAAACATAAAATATGGTCTTAGTTCTTCAGCAAAAAAGCAATCAGATGCAGTTTGCGGGATTAAAAACCACTACTCATTATCTTAACACTTACAGAGGTAGAACCTAAGTACTAGAATAATCCTATTGATTTGTATGGGCTGGAAAGGAGGTTTAACCTCCACCAAAATTACTAGAGTTGCACCATCAATCCTGAAGTGGATTGGCACATCAATTTGGACAGAGAGGATGAATTATCTTCAGTAGGCTTTATGCTGGAAATCTCACAGAATGTTTCCATGGGAGAAACAAGAGCTGTTTTAGCAACCAGCAGGCCGGCAGTTACATGATGCTTTCCTGCTCCAATTCCCTGCTGCCAAATGATATGCTGTTCGCAGCAACTATGCTCCTGCAAGAACTACAGCTGACTTTTACTATTCGAGAAGTCACCAAGCCGTCTTCAGCCTCATCTAAGAGAAAAAATTACGTCAGCATTAGAAAACATTAGCTGAAATGATTTTATTGTTTTTTGAAGAAAAAATTCTTGAAAAAAATAGACCTAAAAGAACTTCTGGTAAGGGCCAAAGAAATCAAGTGACAATATGCTAGTAAATTCTTTAAAGTCCATCTGATTTAGCTATTATTTATTTCAGATCAAAGTGTATGCTAATAAACAGTTGCAGCCAGTATTTAATTAGCATATGAATTCAGTGAGCTTGCACATCCAGCTGAAAAGCACAGCAATTTTTGCAGCCAATATACGATCAAGCCAAACTCTTCCCTGCATAAACTCTTACAGAAACATGGAGAGGTTTGCTACAGCAGCCTTTTCAATCACACAGAACTGAAGCCGTCAGAGATCAATAAGCCTTATTTGTAGTCCATATAGAAAAGAAACAGCTAAATCACTTTGAGATATTGGAATGTTAGTGGTTGATGACTCAAGCAACCGACCATTTGCAAAAGCAGAGGGTGCTTTGCTGCTGATGCTCCAAGTAACCACCCAGGTGCAGAGGGGGTGCACACCCACCTCTGGACACTACAGCTGCGTGTTGAACAAGATGAGGGAAGAGGCTAAAAGGAGGCAAACCCTGTGAGGTGGGATAGTGTTTTTATCGTGCCAATGCCCTTACGGAAGCAGCTCAGCTTCCCACGCAGCCTGAAGGTATTCATCCCTTCTGATAATTGACTCAACTACACTGAATTAAGAGGCAGTTGTAACACTGTGTCCCATGATCTGCAGTAGTACATCATCTATGTAAAACTCCCTGTTCCAGCAGAGGTACCTGGGCATTCCCACTGAGCCTCCCACCGGAGGGAGTGTTTCATGGCCTTCCCCCAGCCCCATCTGAACAAGACTGCAACTATTGCTTCAACCAACAGACGTAGAAATTGCAACAATCAAGTCTCATCTCTAGATCCACACATGGTGAATATACACCTGTATAATATATATACAGCATAATTTTTATGCTTTTATATGCTTGCATTTCTAACCAAAACTGGTCTTGGTTAAAATTTGCCAAGTACCTTATCCTACCTTAATCTTCTAAAGTTTGCAAGTAAAAGTTTGATATTGAACCTCCCAAGAATTTGGTTTTTTTTTCCCATGCACTGCTCAGAGTAAATCAACCAACCATTCCCAAGTGGACCAGGGCATAACAATGACTTAGCAGCTTCCCAGTACTTTGTGTAAGTAACCATTAAGAAGAGTCAAAGCCCTACATTTTTATGACAATACTGGGATTTGAATACGAGCCTTGCAAGGCAGCCTTCCCATGCACTCTGTAATTTAGGAAAATTAGGATCCATCTCTGTTTGAAATAAAAGCACAATAAATAGCAAGCACCTGCATGATGCAGGTTGTCTTGATCTCAGCTCAATGCACTCATCTACCACAGCATGACAGCTGCTTTGTTTCAATCTGACAGCACCAGAGCTGCAAGTTACACATTAGGTCATCTGGAACTACCTACTGCCACACACATCAGCTGCACAAACCTGAAGTAAGGTTTACACTGTCCCTGAGCAGCCATCATGATTGCCACAGCAAACACACACTGTAGTACAGGAAAAACAGCAAAGAGTAGAGGCAAGAAGAAAATATCTACTACTTGCTGTCATGGGCTGGAGATGCGATTTTACTGTTTTTCCTTTAGCAGGAAGCGAATCAAATTGTATCTCTTGCCTCCATGTGGAAATGTGTTCCAGGAATGAATGGATGCACATAAACTTAGGCCCACCAACCATGCTCTCTTCGTTCTGCAATTCCTTCTTGTAATGCAGTAGTAGGCAACGACACTATCAGATTGCTTAATAACTTCGAATATTCAAGGAAACAAATTTAGCAGAAAACGGCCATGGTAGTAATAAGAAAACAAACTTAACCAGCGGGTGGTACACACTTTACTGCTGGAGTTAATGTGCCATTTTTTATTACCAAGGTGCTTAGATTGGACCTACCCTGATTCACAGCAATTTCCATTTTCTATTAAATGTATAAAAGATTAGGTGTATTCACTTTCAAAACACTGTTTAGGAATAATTAGTTTTATGACAAATGCCTCTCACTGCCACAAGTGTGGCTGTTTTCAGGGACACAGACCTTTCTGGCTTGCCAAAATGGCCTTTCCCAGTGGCTGCCCAATGAAGCTCCTCAGACAGACCCACACAGCTTGCTGGAAAGCACATTCTGGCTTCTGAGAAATTCACATCACGATTTGTGAAAAAAGCACTCCAGCAACATGCCAGTCTAAGCTGCTAAATGAAGTGCTCCCAACAGAGCAGAGCAGCCAGTATTTGTCAGAAGACTCACACACCGGAATTACTGTCTTTAAGGGAAAGTACTAATTTGTTTACTGAGACTGATGTAAATACTCCTTTGAAAGCTGAAAACAGACTTCCGTGCTATTACCCAATACAATGTGTTTTTCAGGGATGACCTGAAGTGAAGTCTCCTAGCCTGCTTCCTGACTAATTAGCTTTGGGGAGCCCTCATGCTCCTATTTTACGATGTATTGGCATAAACTTTTTAAAAGAATTCTATGTAAATGTGACAATACAGAATCTCCATAAATAATCTATAAAATACTACCCTACCCTTGTAATCTACAGTTATATGTACATGGACTTGTATAGTCTACTTCACTTTAGCTAGATTTTTATACCATAGGCCTCATTAAGCACCTTGGCCCAAATGCATTTTTGAACAAAACTCTGATGCTTGTAATGTCAACTCAGGTAAGAATACAATTTCACTAAAATTATTCATTGATTTGAGAAGTGAAAATTGCTCTGTCTTGCAAATCTAGCAGAGCTAGATGACTCCTCTTCTAGGGCCTCACCTTATCATTCAGCTTGTGTACTTCAGATTTTATTCAACAAAAAATTTAAACTTAATCAAGTAAATGGAACATTACACATAATAATGATGCTTCCTGGGCACACAATTCAGACACCATTATTTAAGAGTGAAATTCAAACTGTCAGAACTTGAAAAATCTCATGTTCTGAGAAAAGAGGTAATTTTTGCTATGATTATGCTTTTTCCCCGGCTACAACACTTGCATCCGACCTAAATAAGAGATGCCAATCTTTTCACATATTTTAAGCAGGTAGAGAAGGAGGAACTATTTTCAAGAAAGCTTCTTGTTCCTTGTGTTTGTTACTTGCTTTTTATTTTCTTTCTCCTCATCCATGATTCATCCACGAGCTGTATTGACGTACTTTATGAGCATCTTCCTGCCTGTACCCTGTTTGCATTCAATTATTTAGTAGCACACAGTAATAAGACAAGCTTCTCCTGCACTGTCTACTTTGTTCTCTATCAATTCAGCAGCCATAAAATCAGATAGGCAGGCACATTGACCACGAACTTAGGGAAAATAGCCATGATCAATTTAGCTGCTGCTGAGCTCTCTGAGATAATCTATTGCATCTTCCTTCTGTTTTTTGAGAAGTTGATCAGACTAATGATGGTCAGTTCATCAAGCAGTGTTTGTCATTATGTATAACCAAATCAGAGGGTCAAGCTTGAGAAAGGACAAAAGCTGTGACAGATGTGGCAATATGAAACACGTGGCTTTGTAGGAACAGGGAAGTCACCACTCACTCCGGGGAGTACTTCACAACCCCAAGGTCATCCATTTCCTCTGGTTATGCTGCCTTCAGCACCAGGAGCACCACCTTCCTTTTACACACATATACAAGGCTGTGAGTTTTACAGGACACCAATAGACTAGCAACCACACCACAGATGTAAAATCTTTCTAGCATTCTAATGTCAGAATTAGCTGAGTACTACTGAGGTACTAGACAAAACCACTGTTCTGATGCATACTCTTTATATATGGTTAGGCTAGTGTTGTAAATTCAGATTCAGAATACTTAATTTTGAGCACACCATCTCCTGGCTAATAGCTCTTCACTAGATCAGTAGGTAGAGAATTTCAGTGGTGATGGATGTTGCGTATCTGCAAAGAAACTTGTAACAAACATACAACTATGCTTGGAAGAAAAATCTTGATGGGAATACCGCAGACAAAATCTTCACAGTTATTTTTCAGCAGCAGGATTTGTTCAAAGCCTGACAATCTGTTCTGGATTTAGATATCTGGAATAACCAAGAAATGCATTTTTCTAGTCTAGATAATTCAATGTCTGCCTCTGCTTTCTCTCCCTCATTCCTTCTATATTCCTGCCTTGGTGCCCCTACTCCTTCCTGTCTCCCTTCCTCCCTCCCTCCCTTCCTCATTCTTTTCTTTTATCTTCTATCTATAAGTATGTTTTTTATGTCTATATGCAGAACAGTGATCTAAAAGTAGATATTGTTATTATTATTACTACTACTACTATTATTATTATTACTACTACTATTACCACTACTACTACAGAAATAGCTACAAAATAATTAATATTGTTACCCTAAGAAAATTCTATCTGCTAATCACTAATCAGAAATGTTACAGATAATTCACTTTAGGGCACTATCATCAACCTGGAGTTCCCAGAAGCTGTGATGTGAACCAAATCCAAATCTTAGAAGAAAGATTAAGTTGTAAAACAGAAGCATGTCTGTCCAGTCAATTTGTGACAAATAAAACCCCCTAGAAACGAATCCCAAACTTTTTAAGTGTGTTTTTTCATCAAAAATGTTTCTGCAAAAGCAGCCTCATTTATCTCTTAGAAATTGTTGAAAGAGCTTCTGTTCTTCAAGAGAGTACAAGCACATGTTCAATGCATAGCCTTGCCACTGCAGAACACGAGCCTCAAAGTCAAGCTGCTTTCCTTTCATGTCACATATCCCCATAGTAAGGCAATAGCTCTGGTGATACTTGTGCAACTCTATAGCATCTTTAAAATATAATCCTGGAGACAGATGCATAATTGTGCCTTCTTCTGCTTTCTGTAGTTGAAAAAGCTAGAATTTTAGTCATGATATGCCTGAGGATGACTGAAAAGTAGTAATATCCATACTCTACTAGCTGGATTCTATGCAGTCAAAGGAAATGCAGAAGAATTTACAAAAGGGAACAGATCTGTTGCATTAATCACTTTGAATGCAAAAATATTTAGTAAAGCAAACAAAAGTCAGCACAATATAATTTTAGAGTCTGGATCACAGAGATCAGATTTGTGATACCTTCCAACAGGCACATAAAAGACTTGATCAATACAATGCATTGAACTCCACGTACCAGCTCCCTCTTCTTCATGCACTCCATGAGGATAATGAAGAGGTGCTGTGCCTGGGTTCGAGTGTATGTGAAAGTCTTCTGGATGGTAACTAGCAACTGGTCCCTCAAAGACTCGTTGATAAGTCTGAAATTCAAAAAGAAAAGATTAAGTAAAACAACAGACATGAGGGAACATTGTAACTTCATTTCAACTGTTTTCAGGGACAAAGGTCAAAAAATAAGAGTCAACAGATCACTGAAGGTTGTTTAGGGCAGGTTTCAAGACCAGGAATCACTGAAAACATCAGAGATAAATCAGAAAACAGCATTCTAGGAAAACATGTCGATTGTGCTGAGGTCCCTCATCTACAAAGCTTTTATATCAGTTCCCACATACTGCACGACAGAAGGTCGTTCTAACTATCAGCTCTGTGGGATGTCCTAACAAAACCAAGAACCACTGACAGTCTAAATTTGAGGGAGACCAACACTTGTAAGTGCACTGAAGACTCCTTTCCATCAGTGAGTTAGAAGAATCCAACTCCCAGTGAATTTTATGAAACTGGGAACATTTATGTCGTCAGTGGTTTTGATTTTGGCTTCTCCCTGTCAACAGTATCAACTATCAACTCACCCTACTGATGCTACACAGGACCTTGTAAGAAAACAAACAAATTTCTCTGTTCCTCACTCCACTCAAAGAAAACATTTTGATCTGGGTCATGTTGATCTTCTAGGAGTTCAAGAGAACCCATTTTATATTCCTCCTCAGTGCTAAGGCCAGTACTTGCAAAAAGTGGCCCAACAGCAGAAATAAATAGTAATAGTACATGAAATATTACTGCTTCATAACAAAAAAGCCTATTCCTTGGGACTTTTCTGGGTGCAACACTTCTGTTCTCAATGTCAACATTACAAAATAGTGGGCTCTAATTTAGGATATGTATCCTTTGATGTTTCTACACTACAGCAGTTTTCTCACTTAAAAATCATAACTGAGTGTTTCAAATTAGCTAAGTTGGAATATTTTATGGGATAAGTCATCTGGTGGAGTGAAAATCAGAGAATCTTCATGTCTCATATTTTAGGCCAGAAGACAAAAAAAATATTTATTCCTGCAGCAACTGCAGAGAAATATCAAAAGCAGCAGGTATCTAAAACCCATTGTTAGCTTATGGAAGCTGCTTTGTGAGAACCATGACTGAATCCCTGATTTTTTCATATTGTTGGTTAAAGCTGCCTGTACTTCTCTGCAGTGAAGAGGCGCAAATGAGACTGGAGGATATTCATTGCACAATTGAATTTCAAATCTGATTTCATTATCTAGTCTTTATACCTACAGCAAACATGTTGTTAGAAGAGACAACAAATAGGAATGGGAAAGAAGTGTACGGGAGAATGAAGAAGATCTGGCATATGGAATGCATATGTTCTCTACCACCTGAATTTGATTTTGGATGCAAATATTCCTGTTGAATGGTACTTCGACTTCACAAAGAAGCCTGGAAGGCATATGTCAATGTGTTTGGATTAAAATGAGTTTACATGGGTTTTAGACCATGCTGTGTAGATCACTGTTCTTTCTATGCCTGGCTTCTCCTCTTGTCTTCTACTTTACCACAGACTCCCTCTGAGTTGTGAGTCTACCTCTGCACTTCCTGTTTTCATCTAGGAACAGTCTGGCCCTAGATGTGCTATTTCCTGGGATACTAAAGAGGCAGCAGCAATGCATCTACTGCTCACGCATTAGGCGAGCGCTCCCGCCCTGCAGCACGACCCGCCTGCCTCACAAAAAGGCAACATATGATGAGCTAAAACTTCCAGCCCTCTTGGTGGAAAACAGTGGAGCTGGCAGCAGAGGACTTGCCATGTGCGAATTACCTGACCTCCTGCACAGGAGCAAGGATGCTGCAAGCACATGGGGACATGAAACAAGATGTCAGAGTACAGGTAGAGATGTTGGACTCCGTGCTAAAGAGAATCAGCTTGGAAATACTGATACCCTGACAAGCACTAACATACTTTGAGTTGTAGATTTTTAGGTCATATATGATATAAATTCTGATTTTAGGCTCTTGAAAAAAACGTGTTGGAAATTTGCTTTAATCAAATTTAAACAAAATGGTGCTACCCCTGTATTTATAAGTGGTTCAGAACCATGAAATTTTCCATCAAATGAAGAAAGAAAAAAGAGGCTATTCACAATAAACAAGTTTCCTAAAAACATCAACTGGAGAAGCTAAAGAGATTCACATATATATCTAATTTCCTTTGAAAATTATATACGAAAGTGAAGTACACGAAAGAGTCTGAAAAATCATGTAAAAAAATACAAGGACTTGGAAGTTTCTCAAATTAAAAATTTCAGAAAAAACTTCCAGAGTTTCTGAAACGTAAACCATCCTACTTTCTTATACTAATCTAAATTTCCTTAAAAAATGTGTAAAATCCAAATCTGAAATTTCATTTCAGAAACTGTGTCTCTTTCAGGCTAACACACACAGAAAGCAAGAGAAAGTAGCATTGAGTGAAAGCAGAATTGTGTCCTGAGCAATCACCACTTTTCTTTCTTGAATTAAAGCTCTCAGAAACTGTATATTAGCATAAGTTTAAGCAGCATGTAAAGCAAACTTCATGCGAAAGATATGGAATTAAAAAACCCCAAAAATCAAGAAGTGCTTCCCTAGGTACAGGGTAAAACATCTGTTGAAGTACTGCTGCTCAGAAACTTCCTGTAGCCACAATTTGATTTATGCAGTTTTCTAGCCTCACTGAACATTTTTCTTTAACATCTTCTTGGTCTGCAAATGCACATCAAGCCTGATCAATATATTTATGTGATCAAAACCCTGAAGTGATTGTAATCAGAAACAGAAACAACAATAGCAATCCTTCTAGTAAAGTTATCATAGCTTTGTGTGCACTGAAATCAGTCACATCAAGACTGTATTACTTCTATGCTTTAGGAATCTATAAATGTTAGAAGGTATCAAATCAAAGTTCCCAATTGTGTAACCCAGCTGGCACTAATACGAACTGTTCTTTGCTATTAAAGGCTAAATCGACGATGTAGACACCAAATCCAATTTGTGTAAAACGAGTAATTTCACGGAGTACTGTGAGCAAAACAACTGCGACTTGCAGGTGGGGTGATAATTTATCTCCTTTGCAAACACAAGCACATTTCTAACACACACACACCCCTAAAATACATGATTTTTTAAATCACAGATTTCTATTTCTAGATTCAGGGAAGAAGAGATGGGCCCACTTTACCATACTGAAATACTACAATTAGGACTTCCATCAAAGTCAGCATAGACTGAATAGCGTCAGAAGAAGACAGAATTTTTATCATCTTTCTACTAGGCTTCAGTTCTAAAACTATTTTGCAACATGACAATAAAATCTTGTTTGGGGTATTTTTTGATGGCATGTTTCCCTGAATTCCACTTTACTTGCCATGGAAAAAATATTGCTCCTGCCTAAACAAAATGTACTACAAAGCAACAGTTTAACCTGTGCTTTTTTTTCCTTCCTTGTGTAGTTTGACACAGTTCTTCAATTCCCTAAATACATAAAACATGCCCATTACCCTACCAGTCCGGGTGTATTCAGCTTTTTTTTTCTTTCCCAGAGGTTCTGGATTGCTGATGGAATTTAGGTACCTAATGTCAAAAATCTGCCACGGAAGTAGAACAATATACATTTACACTTCTTTTCAGAATAAAACTTTACTCATAACTGTTTCTGAAGAGTGTGTGGGGTATGTTTTGCTCGCTTGTTTGTTTTTAGAAGATGAAAACCTTAGTTTTTACACATAACATTGTCAGAACCGAAATGTATGGCTTTACAGAAAAGCCAGGAACTTGAATTTTAAGAAAAAAAACCTTGCACAGGCTCAAGGATTTAGTCCATAGGACCCCCTGGGAAACTGCTCTCTGGGAAATCGCTTTCAAGAAGCAGAACAGGTCTGGTAGGTCTTTAAGGACACTTTCCATAAAGCACAAGAATGAGACATCCCTAGGTGAAAGAATAGGGCAAGGAAGGCAAGAGACCATCATGGATGAATGGAGACCTGCTGGTTAAACAAAAAAAAAAAATCAGAAAATGCACCATCAGTGAAAAAGGTAAAGGTAACCTGGACAGAGTTTAGGGACACAGCCTAGTTATGCAGAATGGGGTGAGGAAAGCCAAGACAGAAGGAGCTGTACTTGGCAAGGGATACAAAGAATAACAGGAAGGGCTTCTACAGGTATGTGAGTGAGAAAAGGAAGGTTGAAGAAAGCATTTACCCCATCTGGTAAGCAAGGCTTGCCAGCTGGCAATAATGTACAAAGTGAAGGCTGAGGTACTCAACAACTCCACAAAGCCAAGTGCAAAGGCCTGCACCTGGGCTGGGGCAACCCCCAACAGCAACAGGCTGAGGGGTGAACAGATCAGAAGCAGCCTTTAGGAGAAGGACTTGGGGGGCTGGTATGTGAGAGGCTGGACAAGAGCTGACAGTGTGCACTCATAGCCCAGAAACACAATCATGTCCTGAGCTACATCCAAAGATCGTGGGCAGCAGGGCGCGAGAGGGGATTCTGCCCCTCTGGCTCTGCTCTGGTGAGACCCCAGCTGCAGTGCTGCATCCAGCTCTGGGGTCGAGCAAGGGAAGGACATGGACGTGCTTGAGCAGGTCCAGAGGAGGCCACATTGCCAGTCAGAGGACTGGAGCACCTCTCCTATAAGGAAAGGCTGAGAGAGTCGGGGATGTTCAGCCTGGAGAAAAAAAGGCTCTGAGAAAGCCTTATTGAAGCCTTTGAGCACTTGTACGATGCCTGTAAGAAAGATGGGGACAAACTTTCTAGCAGGACCTGCTGAAATAGAACAAGGAACAATGTTTTTAACACTAAAAAGAGTGTTGACTTAGATCAGATATAAAGAAAATTATGTTTACAATGAGGATGATAAAACAGTGAAAGAGGTGTCCCAGAGAGTTGGCAGGTGCCGCATCCCTGGCAACGTTCGAGATCAGGTCACAGAGGGCTCTGAACAACCTGATCTACTTGAAGATGAATCTGCCCAGGGCAGGGGAGTCAGATTAGATGACCTCTAAAGATGCCCTCCAACCAGAACTATTCTACGATTCACTTTTTAGGATCAATCAGGAGAGGCCACTTCAAAAACCTGAACTGAAGAAGTGAAAAAAACAGTCTATTTCAGCCCAAGACATACTGGATGATTAAACAGTGAAGCAAAACTTTCTTCATTGCTTTGGCTGATGCAGAAGACAGATGACAAGATTTTGGCCTACTCCCTCCTCAGAAAGAATGGGGCTTTTTAAGCAATGCCTAATATTTGAGGAGACAAGAGACATTTCACTTAATCTTTCAAACTCATGGCATATGATTTTGTAGTGCTCATTGGAGGAAGATCTGGCCTGTAGTCCACCACCTAACTTGTTTAGCTTTCTTTTTCTGCAAAGATTTTTAGTACTGGAATTATACAATGTACTAGAGAGTTACAAAGATCATGCTCTAGCCCACTTTCAAAATGCAATTTCATCATAGATTTTTAAAAATGCATTGTTCTCAAAACGATTTGAAATGTCTCTAAATAATACACTTCACTCAGTGAATTGCACATAATCTATTTCTAACTTTTAATTTGTGAAGTATTTTTTTTTCCATGATAGAGTAAATATATCCATAAAATATCAGCAGGATATGAAAACTATTCACTACCCTTCTTTATAGGAAGCTTAGGGGATTTTTTGTTTTAATTATGATTTGCACTCTAGACAATCACACTATAAGTAAGAAACATGACCAGAGTCTTTGCTCGTATTTTCTTCCATTGGAATTGCAAATAAAATACAGAAAATCATTCTGCATATGATTGTTATGAGAAGAGACAGAAAATAAATGTAATTATTTCTTCATTGTATTCAAACAAGAGTGATTTCTGTGTGCTTCTATGAGGAATCGGCTTCACTGCAGACCTTCACTGGTAGTTGCTCTTCTACATCATTTTTCCCTGACTACAGTTTATTGAAGGCTTTCTCCCTCACCAGAAGAGAGAGGACTATATTGGTCCTCCCAAGGTCAGCAAATCGATGTCCTGTCCAGGTTTTGATTTGCAAAGTACTTTGTTACGAGAGAAAAGTAATGATACGAAAATACACAATGGGAAAATAATTTTACAAATTAATTCAGACATGATTTGGATCCATGATCCCCTATGATGGGGGGACACCATGGGGGATACTGAAGAACTATATCACACTTACATTATGATCCCTTTTGCTTAAAGTGAAAAATTCCTGTATTTCGTCTATTAGCAAAAAGAGATTTAAATAATATTCTCCATATTCGAAGCCTAAAAACTATGCCACAGTGAATCCAGAGAAAGATCAATCCAAAGGCAATCTTCAATGATTCTCATATGAGGATGCTCATTTAAAGCACAGAGAATGTTTGATATTTCCTTGTGAACATTAGGCAAGAAGTACATTTTTATGGCATTAAATTGAACTCTTAAGAGTCTCATGCTTGCAAGAGTAGAACTGATAGAGTAGTTAATGAGCTATAAATTCAACTTGGAGACTGCATTCAAATACTGCAAGTAATTTCTCATTCTGTAAGGAAATATTTTTCTAAGAAGTGACAGTTTTAACCTGTATTTCATTTTTCTTATTTTAAATTCAGTATTTAATAATAATAAAAAAAAAGCCTCTGAGCATTAAAAGCTTTAAAATATTCCTATAAAGATGCATTTTGCAGTTGTTTTACTTTCAGCTTTTGCTTTTATGCAAGCCAATGAAATGAAAAGGCATCCATCCTTGAATATACAGCCCAAAATACTCCAGCTGTATGTGGAGGAGAGTTACTACCAACAAAGATATTCACTTAGGGCTTAGTAGGCACTGAAGTTACATATTTATGATTGATCTTATGCTCTCACCCCTCAAGGCTGTTCGTATTTTCAAGTGAAGGGAAAATAAGTGCTTCAGATCCTGGAAAACCTGACCTTTAAATCAAGGCCAATAGTGAAAAGCAGCCAAATAATTCTTCCAATTTACCACATGGGGAATGTTGCATTTAAGATGCCTTCTTATTTAAGTTATACTGTGGACATAGCTTGTTTGTCATTTAAATGTAAAAGGTACCAGGAATTTACTCAGCTCTACTAAATTACTTCTGAGAATTTTATTTACTTGTACTGAAATGTGGCCACCTATTGCATTCTCAAAACTTTGTTCCAGACTTTTCCAGACTGAGACAAAATGTAGTCCCTGATACTAAAGTCCTAATAAACCCACCCCCTGTGTTAATTCTGCATATCTGATGCTCATAGCGCTGAAACCTCAGCTCAGGGGACAACTGCACACGTGCCTTACCTCCCACCAAAACTTCAGTGAGAGAGATGAGACAATGAGCCCTCAAAACTGACTTGCCCCCAAAGACTTTCTGTCCAGGTGTGCTTCACCATTCCTTCTGATGTGCTCGTGGTACCACGCAGAGCTGCAGGCAGCACCTCCTGCCAGGCAGCGAGGGCACAGCTCTGGGATGTGCTGGCAGCCTCCTCCACTGGGGTTGCACTCACAGTGAAAATATCTGCCCAAAGACTGTCCCAGGAGGCTGAAATGTCTGCCTTGTCATGAGGAAAGCCTACAATTGGGCCTTAAAAAGGCAGATTGAAACTTGTCTCCTGTCTTTTCAAAGATGCACAGGCATTGGCATTGTAAAGAGGTACCGCACCTCCATTAATATAAGAAATCATTCATTCTTCTGCTATGTGGAATGTTTTAGGAAGAATAAACAACAAGGAGGGAAAGCTGGCGCACCACAATTCTTTGAAACTCAATACAAAAGGACCTACTGGGCAGATAGGCGATTCTTGAACACTCTACAGGATTTCTTTAAATTGATTGTTTGGCACAACACTGATCAAAACTCAAGCAGAGAGATGTATTAGTTCTCCTTCATCTCTAGACATAGTTATCTTCCCCATGGAAACAAACTTCGAAATTGACTTGAAAACACACAGAGCTCAGAGCAGTTCTTAGTAGACATATGCACACACTCCTATGTGTAGAAAATTAATCCCTGTTGGGCTGTCAAGAGTAAGAATTTAAGACTGTGTATGGGCAGCATAATAAATATAAACATGCAAGTGAGTTTGTTTCCGCCATTAATGATATAAGCGTTGAATTATTTAAATGAGGTTCCCAGTCCATAGCAGTTGGAAGATATGCTGTGTCTCAGAGAACATCCTGCTTCTGGTCAGCAGCCAGAATTAAAATAGGTTTTTGACTTGATAGTCTGATTGCAGAGCAGACTGCAGAATTAAACTCTGCATGCAATTTAGATATATTACCTTGATTTAGAGTTTAATAGACACAGTTTTGTGTAACCTACTTAGATTCTATCCGAAAGAAAAAGCTACTATCTGAATTCCTTTATAACATGGCAATTATTTGGTGTTCTACTCATGGTTCTAAACACTACTCAAACATAGGTTAGAGAGGAGGAAAAAGGATCCAATTTGTACCCAAAGTCTAATGTATTTGGATAAAATATTTTTATGAGTATAAATGATATTGGTGTTTTACTTCTGGTATTATTAAAAATATCATTGCATGCCAGACTGACATTTTCCGAAGCAGGACGAACACATGGAAATTTCCAGTAGCTAGTTTAACAAATTTTATCATTCATGCATTCTATTTAGTGCAAGGTAAACAGAAAAAATGAATAATTTTGTTGATTGATAATGTTGCAGGACACAACCTGGAATGAGATCTCCACAATAAGAAGACCCATTGTGAGACAGAATACTACCTTTCACAAAGCCAGATATGAGAGCCTCAGGTAAGAAATTGCTTCTTCTGCCTCTATTGATACTATAACTTCCCTTTTCTACAGGCAGGAGTTTGTGATGATGAAATAGAATCACACCATCATAAAATCATAGAACCATAGAATGGTCTGGGTTGGAAGGGATCTTTAAACACCACCCAATTCCAACATGCCTGCCATGGGCAGGGACACACTTAACTGAACCAGTTGCTTGGAGCTCCATCCAAAATGGCCAGGAACAATTCCAGGGATGGGGCACCCACAGCTTCTCTGGGCAGCCTGTGCCAGTGCCTCAACACACTCACATTAAAGAATATCTTCCTTATGTCCAGTCTAAAGCTACTCTCTTTCAGTTTAAAATCATTGCCTCTTGTCCTGTCACTGCAGGTCCGCGTAAAAATACTTTCATATAAGTCCCCTTTATATATTTAAATAAATTAATTCATTCTGTTGCTGTACTATTTTTGTGCTGACAGCAGAACACAGACAAAGCAGATGTACATAGAAAATAAATGGATAAAGCATATTTGAGTAAGGTTATGCAAAGTGCTTATATGAGGTTATTGAAAACAGAGAAACAACTTCTCAAAGATTCAGTGAAACCTGGCACATTCATATGTATCACAGAAGCAGCGCTGGACTAAACATGAACCTGAACATAAAATGGATTTAAGTATTTGTGGAAAACTACCTTTTTCCCAGTAGGAATTTTATGTTGAGTGAGTTCATGACCACATTTATTTCTAAAACACATAATAGTGCTTGGTCTAGAGCTCAGTATTTACAGATTTATATTTTATTATTTGCTTATTGTATGTGTGAGTACTTATACTCCCACACACTCTAACACACAGCAAAATGAGTCCCCAGGGAATCCCAACCTTAAGATTACTACTGCTACTTCGACAAAAAGCATGAAACTGCTCTTAGTTATAAGAATCTGCGGGATTTTTGCTTCCACTTTGATGTTTTGTTCCAAAATTATTAAATCTTCTCTTCATTTGTTATTTTATACTCTGGGCATCAGACTGAGTTCTGCTTTTGGAACTTTTGAGAGGACAAAATCCACGATCATGGCCAAAACCCTCTGAGGGTGTCTGTGGCTGTCAGGTAAGGACCAGGTTAGGGCAGCCACAAGGCTGTGGACCAAGAAAGCTCCAGCATTTTCTAACGGACATGCTGCTACCCTTGATGTAGGATGCCTGTAGCCTTATTTGCAACTGATCCCTTATGAGGCAGGGCCAAGCCCTTGTTAACTGGTGCCTGGAAAAGGCCTATCCAAGAACCAGAACAAGAGTACAGCCAAGCTTGTGCAGCAGCTTCTGCAAAAGGATGCAAAAAAGGGGTCCTGAGCTTAATTTGTTCCATCAAAAGTAGTCTTAGATGTGGTGGCGACACACTACAGAGTAATTCTCTCCAGGGCTGGTGTCTTGGGGTGACTTTATGATGTTGTATCCTGTATCATCCAGATATGAACCCTGGGCCTTTCTGGGCCTTTAAACTGACCCTGAGAGGGGAGAGAAAGAAAAAAGAGGGGCCAGATGAACTTTTTCAAAGCAGTTCTGAGCTCCAAGGCCACTGTGGCTACTCCTCTCTGTGTTCTTCTGCTGTGGGGAGATAGCTGCTGCTGCAGCTGCAGAGAGGGGAGGAAGCACCTTTCCTGCTTTCTGGCTCTGGTTTTCTCCGGAGGGAGACAGAGAATCTCCTTCTTTTTTTCCCCCTGAGACTTTGGTTTTTTCCTTCTTCTCTTCCGGACTGTTTTGAATTCACTGGGAAAACTTTTCACCAAGGCCTGGAGGCGGCCCAGGCCGACCCAGCTCTGAGGAGGAGAAGAGAGACCATACTCACAGCAGGACTCTAAAATCTTCCAGGTTTCTCTCCACAGTGAGAGATTTTATTATTCAGCATTATTACTATTTTCCTCTGTGTTTGTTAAATAAATAGTTTTATTTCTTCTTCACTTTCCTCCAAGGAATATTTTTTTCCCGAACCTGGTGAGGGAAGGGTGGCTGTAGCCTGCCTTCTTTTGAGGAGACGTTCCTTTCAGGGCCTTTCCCTGAATTTGTCTCAGACCAGGACAGCTGGAGTAGCTGCCCCTGTCAGAGCAGAGGCTTTGATGCACACGGAGTTTTCAGTGGTGGATGCAGCTCTTCAAGTCACAGGCTGCAGTGCTCATTGCTGGTGCTAGGAAAGATGGCCTTTTTTCCTGCAGTGCTCATTGCTGGTGCTAGGAAAGATGGCCTTTTTTCCTGTAGGTCTGTGGTCTTGGAGGAGCTGCACCATCAAGTACAGGATTACGTACTTAGTGAAAACAAGAGTGTTGCTGGAAATAGCCCAATAAGATGAGTGCTATCTTTAGTTTTTCCCAGATTAAATCAATCAATATTGTGGTAAATTCCACAAAAACACATGAGTGGATGAGTCAGACGTATGTGCACAGGCCCTCACCCTTATGGAGAATTTTAACCCTTGTGATACCTACTAGAAGGACAACACAGCAGAGCATATGCAATCCTGGAAGCTCCTGAAGTGCACTGACAAGAACTTCCAGGCTCAAGTAACAGAGCAGCCAAAGAGGAGGGATGTTGTGCTGGACCTCATACCAGCAAAGAGGGACTCTGTTGTGATGTGAAGATTGAAGGCAACCTTGGCTGCAGTGACCATGAGCTGCTGGAGTTCCAGATTTTGAGAGGAGGGAGAGGGCAGAAAACAAGTCCCAAAATCCTGGCCTTGAGATGAACAGACTTTGGCCTCTTTGGGAATCTGTTTCAAAGGGTCTGGCAATAAGACCAGAGAGAAGAATGGCTGAAGAAAGCTGGTTGATATTCAGTAATCGCCTCCTCCAAGTTCAATGAATGGGGCAGGGGACCTGGTGACATAGGAAATGTAAAAAGCTGAAGTACTAAGTGTCTTCTCCAGTCTCAGGCCCCAGACACTGGAGAGTCTGGAGGAAGGAAGAGGAAGATGGTAAGGTCACAAGTTCATGGATCCTGACAGTGCATGGGGGAGCTAACTGATGTCATTGCAAAGTCATCATCTTTGAACAATCAGGACAACTGGAAGAATTGTCTGTGGACTGGAGAAAAGCAATGGTCACTCCTGTCTTACAGAAGACCAAGAAGGAGGATTCAGGGAGCTACAGGCTCATCATCTTCCCCTTGATCTGTGGGGCTGTGATGCACCATTTATTCCAGTCACATGAAGGAGATGAGGATGATCAGGTTTGACAACCTGATCATCTTCTTTGGTGAGATGACAGGAGTGGTAGATGAGGGGCAAGGAGTGGATGTTCCCCATTTAGACCTCTCTAAGGCCTCTGACACTGTCTCCCGTAAGATTCTCATAGACAAGCTGATGAAGTATGGGTTGGAGGAGGAGACAGTGAAGTGAACTGAAAACTGGGTGAGTGGCTGGGCCCAGAGGTTTGTGATCAGTTGAAGGTCAGCAGCTCGTGGCATATTTCAGGGACCAGTCCTGGGTCCAATCCTGCTCAACATCCTCATTAATGCTCTGGAAGATGAGACTGCATGTAGGCTCTGAAGATGGGAAACTGGGAGGAGCGATTGATATGCCAGAGGGTCCTGCTGCCCTCTGGCAGATGAGCCTTCACAGGCTGGAGAAATGAGCTGGCAGGAACTCCATTAAGTTCAGCAGTAGGAAATGCAAAGTCCTGAACTCCAGGAGGAACAACCTCATGTACCAGTACATGCTAAGGGCATGCCAACAGGAAAGATGCTCTCAGGAACGGATCCCCCAGCTTGAACATGAGCCCAGAATACGCCACTGGAACAACAAAGGCTTATGGTACCCTGGCCTGCATTAGAAGTAGAGCTGCCAGCAGGTCAAAGCGGCTTTTCCTCTCTCCTTAGCACTTGTGAGGACACATCTGGAGTCATGTGCCTCATTCTAGGCTCCCCAGTACAAAAGAGGGATGCACATACTGGAGAGTGTCCAGCAAAGGGCCACTAAGATGATGGAGGGGCTGGATCACTTCATATATGAGGAAAGGCTGAGGGAGCTGGGACCGTCCAACCTGAAGCACAGAAGGCTCAGAGATGACATTGTTGATAAAAATATACATGTGTGTGTATGTGTGTATGTGTATGTGTGTGTGTGTGTGTATACATATATAAATATACATGTATACATATAGACACGGAAAGGGAGAGTGAAAGGAAGATGAAGACTGTTTTCAGTAGTGTCAGGTTAATATATCAGAGGCAATGTGCACAAACTCAAACACGTGAGGTTCCTTCTGAACACCAGGAAATACCAATTTTATATCTTTTTTAACTGTGCGGATAATTGAGCACTAGCACAGATCACCCAGAGAGGCTGTGGAGTCTCAAACCCTGGAGACATCAAAAGCTATCTGGACATGGCCCTGAGCAACTGGCTCTACATGGCCCTGCCTGAGCAGGGGGTTGGACCAGGGGACTCTCAGAGGCCCTGCCCAACCTCAGCCATTTCACGATTCTATGCTTGTTTACTTTTTCTTTTTTTTAATCTTTGAGGGCAGGGAGGGGCAGAGGAGAAGAACAAAGTATGTTAAGGATTTGGATATTCAGTAATAATACTCACTTTGGAACTTACAGGGCATGCTTACAGACTGATTAAAAAAAAGCACAGTTGAGTCTTCTGTAATAAAAACCAAACAGTATTTTTGCCTCACCTTGAGTCTTTAAAGAAAGGGACAAAGCAAAACACAGAGCAGTGCATAAGCAGTCGTGTTTGAATACAGACAGGTGTGCAGGATCAGGCTCAATAGGCAGGGCAAATGTAAACTAGCTTATATGAACATGTCTGGCTAAATGAAACTTAAAGACAGCAGTGCTATGTTACACTGACACAGTATCTCTAAGGCAGTGAACCTAACTCTCCTTGCCCTTGGACTGAATCCTTCGGCCCATAAAGGCAAGATACCATACTTGTACTTGTCTATGTGCCACATGTCATAGCAGGTAACTGTATGGTACAGTTTCTACACCTGTTTTATTCTGTAGACTCTCTGTAGCGGTTCTTCAAGGCTTGTTTTATATTGTTCTGAATACCTTCAATATTTCACCAATATCAGTGATGGAAACAGCCATGTGAGGTAGGTGTTGCTTTTGCACAGTATTGTTAATAATCTCCTGTGCTTTACTTTACCACTGAATTGAACCTGTGGATAGAGAAGGAACATAGGCTACTAAATGACTTACCCTCCTTCTTCAGAATATTTGTGACCAAAGGCAAGGATGTCGGATGCTCGGCCACTGCCATCGCATATCACAACAGGAACAGGCGGAGTGTCCCGCAGGTACTCCAGAACGATGGAAATGACATTGGGACCTCCTTCCACAATAAGGGCCACCACCGGAACCCCTTGGCCAATTCCTGGAGCAACAGAAAGAAAGAAACAAACCAAACCAAACAAAAACAACACAAAACAAAAGAGCCAACCAACCAAATAAAAACACACACGCACATACAATAAATAAATTAAAAAATGCAACAAAAAAGAAACAAAAAACCGCAAAGCCAGCAAGGCAAACAAAACATGACAGAAGACAGAAGAAAAAAATATCAGACTGAAAGAACTGCATTATGAAAGTACAATGTTACAGAAAATGCATTCAGAAAATCAGATATTTTAAGGACAGATGAGACCAGGGTAGTCATCTCATCAGTTCCACTCCAGAAACCAGTATTTTCTAGAATTATCTTCTGTTCTAAATACAACAGTTATGTTTAAATAGACCATTATTTTTTTCTTTTAAAGATCAACTCTTGTTTTGGAATCATAAAGAAGTTACTGCATTTCTTCCTAACATGTTCGTAATCAAGACCGTAATCTTGCTTGTAGTCTAGGTTTTGCATGATGTCAGTTTCCCATCTTTGGGTCTTCCAATAGTTTTGCTTGCTGTTTCAAAATCACTTCCACGATATTTTTCCTGCTGTATTGGATCCACTTTGAGGTTGCATCTGGGTAGCCTTTTAACATTGTCTTCAATAAACTGAACACATCCTATTACAAGTCAGTACTATACTTGTTCTTCAATTCTAGTCAGGCTCACAGTTTTTCTCTGAATTCTCTCCAATTTTGTGGCATATTAGTTGATTTGCAGACCCCTCCTGGGAACATTGCTCCAAAGAGAGCTGAACTAGTGCTTAACCAAAGGAGAGGAATCTTCATTTCAGGCACTTTTGGTGTAATTTCATGGGAACTCTCTGCAAATTTGCAGCACAGACTGCCAAGAAAGTTGTGTAGATTTAGAGAAAGGCAATCTGGCACCAGGCTGGTGTTAACATAGCTGAAAAAGCTTTTATGGTATTCACTTCTTGACCAGTTGAGACTGGGGACATTCCAAAGGACTCAGGCAATAGAAGGAGTTAAACATTTTCTATCAGCATTTTTTTCCTGATAGAAACCTTTTTTCCTTTTAAATTAGCTTTTGCTTAGAAAACCTATATGCATTCTGCACAAAATTCTGACATTTCACTAGAAAACAAAAATAAAAAGAGTGTCCTACACTGTTAATAGCTGGGTTGGAAAAAGTTGCAGAAAGCTAATGGTAACAACTGTTAATATGTCTGCTCAAGTTTTCATTTAGGGAGAGTTCAATTCTCAGAAGCAAAGGTAAGCCTGTGAGGCTAGAACACTAAATCTGGTTAGATGCTCTAGAAATATTCATAGATCAAATTATTTTCAGTAATTTTAAGGACTTGAGTTACTGTCAAAAATGAGATAAAGTATTCTTTAAGAAAGAAAGAAATAAACCTAGTTCATATATGTAACAGGAAAATACTCTAAACACTTCCTGAACCATTTTGCAAGCAAACTTCATGTTTCCTGGAGTGATTCTCAGCATGCCTTGCTATGCCTCTATCTACTGCTAATTTGTGGCTTTTCTGTCATATAACTTAAGTAAAATGTGCAGTGTTTATTTATGCTAAGAAAACTACAGGTAGAATTATAAAATTTAGGCTAATGAAAGAGCATAAGAAGGGTGGAATATAACAAGGTGATTAGCAGAACAATTTGCACAGAGCTCAAGTGTTATTTTTTTCTAATAATTTTAAGGACTCCCCTGAACTGATGCTCTACCCAATCTAGACAAGTGCTAACAAGATAATATTAAGAAGTATTCTTAGTAATGTCTGGATGGGTCTGGATGACATTGAGGATTAATAGAAAACGAGAAAGTTCACAATTTGAGATGCGAAGTAATTTACTTGGTGTTTAATAAATACTTCTGTAAATTGGGAACTCATTAGCAGGAAATACTAGAAAAGCTGATGACAAGAGAACTGTCCTTGGTATAGGAAGACCATTAGGAAAATTTATGATCCTGGAATACATGCAGCAAAATATTTTCAGTGGGAAACAGGGACAATTCAGTGCCATCATACAAGCCACTCAGGAAATTCCACACAAAATGCTATCTGTACCTATGCTCAGACTTGTTCAGAAAGAACAAACTGGAATGAATGGAGGAAAAAGCCAAAAGGAGTGGAGGGGGAGTCAGAACTTCAGCTTATGAGACAAGATTCAACGAGTTTGGGTCATCTTCTGCAGCAAATTAGAAGGGAAAAGACACCATGACTGAATACCCCCAAGACATACAGCACATTAGAAGCTAACAGTTTCAGACAGAGTTCAGAAGACTCCTGGTTATCGGAGGAGTGAAGTCTTTACAGCCTTCTTGTAAGACTAAAAGGGAAAACTTTTTGTGTTGAACTGATGTTCTGATGCTCACTAGTCATAATAGTTGCAGTTGCCTTATCTGTCTCAAAGTGGTCCTGAAGCAGTTTCTGTCCTTCTGTTGGAAATTGGTTCATTGCCAGTGTATTCTACTTGATATTGATCAGCTAAATAATTCTAATATTATAAATAATTACAGTTAGTCTAAGCAGATGAACTGTTTTTGCCTTTTTGGGCCATTTGAAAATGTATCTAAAATTCCTCTTGCAACCTTTGATTTTCCTTTGAAAACTTCTTTGAACTTTTTTTTTTTTAATTTAAGCTGTTATAGTCTCAAGAGTTGCCTGGCACACAAAAGTTCTCTGCGAGTGTTCCAGTTGTGTTTCACTGTGGTGAATCAGATGGCAATTTTTCTGTTCTCTGGTTCTTTAGAAACATATTCAGCATGAAGACAATCCTCGAATTCAAGGCTAGTAAAATAAAATTATTTTTCTCCAATTCAGACTTCAATGAAACTTTGTAGCTTTAAGTTAAAAAACCCTCCAAACTCATGTTGAACTTGGTTTATCATACACATTAAGTTCATGACTGAAGTGCAACTCTTTTATCATTCTGGTGCATTTCTTCATGAAATACAAAAGATTTAAACACAAACTTGATTTCTATATCTCATTTTTCTTCAGGAAATTCTCTCTGAGTTACAGCCAATAGATGATTTCTTACGTCAATTTTCATTGTTCACAATAAATAATTTTGATTTGGAAAAAACTATTGTTTGTTTAGTTTGGAGGGCAAATTATTCCAGCTAATTTCTGAAATTAGAAATAATATTTAAAATCAGTTAATAACCTTTTGTTGATATTTCTTCAAAGTATAACCATTTCTATCTTTCAGGAAAGTTCTCTAGACTTCAGCTGTCAGAATCCTAATATTATGAACTTTCACAGATTTATGATAATTAATTTCTGAGCAGTAATGGTATCCATAGCATGAAAGAAAGTCAATAGACACGGTGAAAAGACAAAAAGCTGCTTGAGTACCTCAGAATTTCAAAATATGGGTAAATGGGAATTACCACATCCTCAGCTTTCCATGATGCTCCCAATCATATTTAAATTAGTTAAGATATTATATTAATTTCAGAATAAAAACGTAGCTACTTATACCAAGATGTCTGTATCTCAATAACTCTCAGACAAAACGAGAAGTAAATTTGAATTAAACTTTTAGATGTCTTGATACTAAAAATTCCTGGATGCTTCCCTGCTGCTAAGCATTAGGAATTTGGAAATGAATGCAGAGGGTCTGCAGAAAAATTTCAGTGTATCTGAAGACATTGACTGACTATACTAACACTGCATTTATAACTATGTTGAATATAGGAAATCGAGAACTGACTGTGCTTTGCCTTAATGTAACACTGGGACAATTTGGAGAATGTTGAGATGTGACGCCAGAAAGACAGAACCTCTGACTCTGAGAAAAAGCTGATCTCTTTAACTGCTAATCAAATGTGTTTCCTACTAAATACCCCCAGAAATAAAATAATTGGAAATTCTCCATAAGAGTTCTATTTCAGCTTGTGCATGCACAGTAGACGATAGTCTGCAAAGCAGGGGCTGGCAGTGCCTGATAGGTCCACAGGGAGCCTTTGGTTTCAGACACTTCATTTGGAAAGATAATCCCAGGCTGTGAGGTGAGGTGCTAAATGTGAAGGTAATACCTTCCTTACAATGTCAAGGATATAATCACAAAAAGAGTTTCTTGCTCGAGCTGAGATTGTCGGAAAGGAGGCAGTACCAGAATAAAACCTTGGTGATATAAAACTGGACTACAGTAGTGGAGCTGCTGTCTCCTAGCACACATCTGGAAGGTGGGAACTTTATGCCAAGCACCAAAATGGACACTCCAATAAATCAAGAAGGAAAACGTTCTTGTGAATTGAAATTCCCTTCCTGTGTTTCGTGGAATTTACCACAAAATTGCCCTAGTCTGGGCAAAACTAAGGATAGGAAGTATATAACCTTTAAAATTGTGTGTTTCACATTTTATTAACTGGAAAGAGAGCAGCATTAATGCACTCCATGGAAATACTGCCCAATCTAAGACTGCAGAGAACCTTTTCTGGCACAGGGCAGTGCATTATTATCAGGAAAGACTCTCGATCACTTGGTGTTGTCTTCCAAACATAGAAGAAAGTACAATTAATTTTCACATATATGGGTATTTTCTTCTGTTTCCTAGAAGGCATTATATGACATGTTACTCAGCTTTTCTTTTAATAGCCTTTGTAGAGAAGCCTTTTAAGTTCAGGTGAATTAATTTTAAATATCTGAAAAACTATGGGCATCCGATAGTTACATGGAGGATTTGTTTTTAAATTTACTTAGTTTACCATTTTTTCTATCACTTCTAGGATGAGCTTTTGTTTCAGAAAATCTTTTTCCCTTTTCCTTTTGGAAGATGGAGGAAAGTTCTTGTCTAGAAGTATATTTGTGGACTTGAAAATGGTTATGGATGCTGACCACTGTGTTATCATGACTTAGTTAACTATACTTATATTTCAAGATGATAAATATCTGATTGCAAAATCAAAGGTCTTCCAGCTTAAGAGTGGTATCCGCATTTTTATCCTGTGTTATTAAAAATAGTTAGTTAAGGAGAGAGGAGATTTTTTTTTCCCTCAGATTTTCGAAAGAAATATTCAGTTTGTATTTAAAGGAGATTATGTCTGAAACATCTTGTACTAACTGGCATATTACTATTTAATAAGCTCTTCAATTCACATACTGAATTCTGAGTATTTAAAAATACAGGTAGCCTCTCATGACTTCATTAATAGAATACAGAAAAAAATGTTATTATTTTCAATCAATATAATGATTCATGCAAAAAGAAGGAGTACAGAAGATCTGAGGCTCATCAGTATCCTAATTTCTAAAAAAATAACTTGTATTTTGAATATTTCTGTAAATACGGATTTTTGCAGGGTAGATTAGATGCTTAGTGTTTCACAGTGTCAGGTGTTGTGGATAACGCTGGTGAAACTAGACTGCAATATTCTCCAAAAGATTTATGTAGTCAACTTAAAGCTTCATTACTGTGTTATTGCCTTCGCGGTCAGCAGCAGAACCAGTGAGACTTTCCGACAATTGTGGTTCCAGGAAGGTATGTACACATCAGAACATTTTTCCCAATGTGCAGCAAATAGCACTTGCAGGCCTTCATGTTATTATACAAAAAAATAACATCATTTTCCCCTTGACACAGCTGTAATGCATAAACATGTGAATTAAAATAATTAACTAGAAGAAATGAATAAATTTGGAAATGGAAGGAAGGAAAGCTGCATAATGTCTGTGTTGTGTGAAAAGGCACTAAAATATATCTACCATGCTTTGCGGAAGACCTACTTTGTTTTCCCAGTTCTTGGAAAAACATGAATATTTTATACTGTGAGTATATTTATAAATAATGCATAACTGTCTTATAAATTATTACTAATTCTTTTAGTGAAGAGCTAAGCATGAGTTACCCACATTCTTATGGACCAACAAGTGAATAAAATGCCTCATTTACTACCAAATGTGTTTCCTACTCATGTTTTTAAGCATGCTTATAACTGGGACACATGACTAGGTTGTATACTATCTGTAAGTTCAGCCTTGAGTTCAGTCAAATGAAACAGAGGCTCTAGTTGACTACCCCTGACAGAAATGTCTCTGATTTCAGTATCTTAACACTGGGTGGTGGTAGGTACATCTGAGCTGATTTCCTGCTGGCCACTTTTGCTCCTTCATCGGGTCAGACACATTGGTGTGAGTTGCCCTATATTAATTTCCTTTTTCTACCTGGAGAGTTTGGTAATTATTCAGATTTTTTTGGGATGCTGGGACCCGTGTCTGTCCTGCTGGAGGAGTTACTGCAGAGCAGCTAGCACAGGAGTGGTGTACAGCTGGGAACGTGCAGCAAGATCTCCAGAGGCTGGATGCAATGGAGGAAGGTCAGGCTCAAGGTACACATAAGACAGCATGACCGTGTACGTGCTGAGAGAGCCCAAACCGACCCAGAGGAGGGGTGGAGTAAGCCTGCACAAACCTTCACATGGCACACGTGCAGGCACCCTGACAGCTCAGCGTCTTTTCATAACGAGGCACACGCTGCTCACCTGTGCAACGTAGAAACAGGGTTCTCCGCCCTCCTAGAAAACCTGAGCCTACCCTAGGCACGCACAGCATCACTGAGCTAGAAGGGCTCATCGGGTCTTCAGGAAAGCAGGTGTATTTGCACGATCTAGGAGCCTCCACAGTTTTGCACAGGACTATCTTCCAGGCCCACAGATTGCTAAATCTTCCTGGACCCAGATGTACTGTGGATGGTGGGGAACATAAATTAGCAGGTTTCTCCACTGGTCATTGTATTCCAGGTTTACATGTGCCTATCTCAGATAATGAGACAATGGACCCTTAGCCGTAGAAAATTCCTGTGACAGGCTTTACATTCGTTTCAGGCCTTTACCTTGTGTACATCCTGCAAAAGATCTACCGCTTGTGGGCAAGAGCTACCTTTCTGACTGCAAAATTCTCCTAGGATAATGGCTTCTGTTAGTGGTAAACTCAATGCTCTCTTACTGACTGACAAATAAACAAATCCAAAAACATGAATCAACAGATATATCCATATTAGAGTTCCTACAAGTGTTTGCCAGTGCACAGTGCATGGAAGGCATGTAAACAGACATTTTGCACAAATGCTCCATTGTGTAAAAAAACCTTAATTGCATCAAACAGATGAGATGTTACCCCATACAGGCTATTAATTCAACAGATGAGGTTATTCTTCAGGACTTTTTAATGCAAGTATTGTTTATCTGAGATATTTAATAGAAAATCTCATTTAATTGTCAGTGGACGATTGATGAAAGTGTTGTGAAGTTCAATAAAAATACTGATGCAGTTACAAGAACTTTGACAGCTTTAAACTATAATTTGATCAAATCTGATTCTAGTTTTAACCTAAATACATATGATGGACTACGATTTTTGAGGGGTGCTGACTAACGAGCCTTATTTATTCGTATTTGAAACATGGTAAAATAACATTTCCTTACGATTTTTTTGAGAGGCTTAAGGGGTCTTAAAACTCAAATTAGACCTTAGGGGTTCTGGTAAGTTAAAGAAAAATAAAGTCCTTAGCTCAAGAAGTCTTAAAAGTCCAATTTCTAGGCTATTGCTGTGCTTCATGGGACAAGCAGAGTATGCAGCAGTGTGATGTATTAACAACAGCTGAAAGGAAAACACCACGTAAAACCTGTGGCTTTCAGAAACATTTCAGTCCAAGTGTTTATATAGTACTTAGATATCCTAGTGCAAGCTACCTACACAGAATGGATAAACAATTACACATGAGCTGGAATTCTAATATGCAGAAGTCCTAGTGTAAGCCTAAAAGACTGAGCAAAATAATTTTTAATTTCTCAAATAATATTTGCCTTACAGTAATACAGAGTCAACAAATATTACTCTTTGGTTGTTAATACAGAGTGTCTAACCACAGGGTAAGTGATGTTTAAAGGAGCTTTAAAATGGTATTGGATTTACAACAGTTGTTAAAAGGTTTGATGACAGAAATGTGTCTGCTTCACCTCTGGACATCTATGTGGTACTCCACACGGTACCAAATGGCTCAGAAAGGCTAGACGGTAACAGAGAGCATCCTAAAATAATCCAGATCCTTCCCATTAGGTTACACTGAAATAACATTGCAACATGGGGTTTTTTCTACGCAGTCGTTTTCAGCCTTCCAGCTTTTTTGGAAGCACCTCCTGATGTGTATGAAACGTTTTTGGCTAAAATATCAATAGCAAATAGCAATGAGATACGATCACCTGCACATACAATATATCTGCACACTCCAGCTCTGCAAATCACAGCTGCAATATGTTCACCACTAGAACAACTACATTATTAAGTACTATTAAGTGAACATAACCACAAAAAAGGAAATGTATCTGGCCTTCACAGGAAGATGGAAAAAAATGCTGAGTCTTATTACCCAGAAGTACAGGAATATGTCCCAAATGTCACAACTAGTTTAAACTTGATTCCATATAGTTGCACTTTTTACAGTCAGCTCTCCCTTTTCCTCACCCCCTGTCGCCAGCACCTTTGCTAGAGCAGAACCTCTTATTCCAGATATGGCAAAGATAAGATGGGTACTTTTTTTAATCCTTCAAGAACTGTTCAGTGACAAAAGCAGAGAAACTTGCAGACAAAAAACTAATAGAAACAAAAAGGGAGAAAGAAATTTGTCAGACTCATTCTACTCTTTTCTGAACACCTTTAATAGTTTTTTTGTATCAGAAATTAAGGGGAACTTTCATTTGTTTGGAGACTTATTACATGCCCTACGTTTAGAGAAATCAAATTGATCTGTTAAACCAATACAAAAAAGTCTAAGAATATTTGCTGTGTTTCTGAAATTCACAGGACTATAGGATTACGTGTGATGGAATGACACACAACCACTACTAATGAAGGAAAGCTCTCAACCATTTGACTTATTTTTTCTTTTCAATTTATTTTTTGACTTTTCTACTACAGGGCTGTTGAATATAATTTGCTATAATTTCCTTTTTATTTTTCTGCTTCCCAAATTTAAAATCACTTGTGTGGATTTTATTTTGTTCATTGTTTTTTTCCTCTGTAGTTCGCATTCATTCTCCTTGTTCCTCTTATGCTCACTTCCATTCTGCATTCTTATCTTTATAATTTCCCTTTTGGTAGCTCAATCACATTTTCACTTCCTCTCTGTCTCCTTCTGCTTAATCCATAATCTTCTTTTATCTCCTCTATTTTTAATTCTCCTCTTTGCTAAGAGTATGATCACATTACATTTGTCCCAGTCTGTTCTCCTGTCTCTTCTGCCCTACCTCGATACTATCACTCTCTTTCTTTTTTTTTGTTCAGTGCTCCTTCCTCACCTCTCTAAATCTAACTACTGATGAATCTGGCCTCCTACCAGCTCTGACATTTACAGACAAACATGTGGACCTGACACCTGAAACCATATCTTCATTTAATACTAGACTGATCAAAAAAAAATTCTCAAAGGGAAATCAAGGATGATAACAAGAAAAGATTTGTGGTACCTTATTTTGATTTTCATATTTGTCTTTGCAAAAGGACAAACTTCAGAGTCCTCAGAAGAAACATGACATGGGAACAGTCTATGTAAGACTAAACCCTGGGATTTGTGAGCCTCACAAGCATCCAAGTAACCACTCACCTGGTTACTTTCTGTACAATGGCAAGACATAGTTCAAAGCTGACACTTCAAACACACACACACACACACTCACAAGAGCCTTTGTGGTTTTCAGTCAAAACCTACCACATCTGTCCTTGCAGTCAACTGCTTATTAGGCCAGTACCAGACGACCTAACTGGTTTCACCCTTCTTGGAGCTCATCACCCACAGGCAATGGCCTAAGACACACAGGAGCAACTACAGTTTCAGAAATTCTCACATTCTGTCTTATCTTCCCTGCTGCTTTCCCTGGCTCTCTTTGGATGTGAGCACTACCACATATTGAACTCAGTGCTTTAGAAAGTTAGCACATTGTAACATAACCAAATTCTACATTACCTCATATAACATATTGAGGTGTTTTTCCTTGTCATATTTTGCTTATTTTTCAACATATTTGACACTATAAAATCTCAGTAAATGATCCATTATTCTAGCCTGTTTTGGAGAACTACAGCAGGTGAGCTACAGAACAGCAAAAATTTGGCTAAAATAGATTCATCCACAAATAATGTTTCTTAGTTTTGCAGCTTTATGAATTTAATAAATCTAAAACATTTGAAAATTAGGAAGCTGAAATGACCTGTACTCTTTTTCTTCTGTATAAATCACATGAAAACACGTATGTTTGAAACAAACTCCTCTGTTTAAAGTCAAGTCTGTGAAAGGAGTTTATAGATCCACTTGCATGGGTCTATTGTGTGCTTCAAGAATGATTTTTAACCTTGTGCTTTCTCAGCCCTTTCTGAGATATGTTTGTCTCCAGTGCCTGACCAAAAAACATGATGCTTTTGATGAAAAAGCCCCAAATTTCCAATCTCTAGCAAAATCTGAAATGAGTCAAACTTCAAACAGTTCAAGGTTTTACTGAAATTTCACAGGAGTCAAATTTTCAATCTTGCAGCAGACTTCCTCTCCTAGAAAGCAGTCTGTACCTAGATCTTCCCAGCACAAAAATGCATTTAGGACTGCACAGAACATGAAGAAAAATCCGAATAAAATGAGAATTCCAATGCATTTGATGATGATGTAATGGTCAGAGAAGATGCCAGTGATGACAGTTGAACGTCCCTTTGCCTTCCCAGCCCCCTTCATATATTCTCAGGCATAGGATGACAAAGGGAAGTCCACGGGTCACATGAACAGATATTGTTGACATATTATCCTGTCTAAACTGCCTTCTCTACCTAATCAAATTTCCCAACTTTATCTATCATTTCCTAACTCAGAGGTAATTTTTTCTCACAGGCCTACCAAAACTCAGCTACATTAACCAGCTCTACAAAGAAGAAAGACTAAATACAAGGACACAGGTTCCAATGCCTGTGGTCTGTCTGTTTTTCAAACAGCATGTAGTGGAGGTAGAGCAAACCTTTGGCACCAAAAAGCATGTATAAAGTTAGAATAATTACAGCATGATAATGAAGAGTAAAATTCTGGATTAAGTCCAATGTGGTCTGGGAAACAGTTCTTCCAGAAATGTACTGCTCAAAAGAAGAGTAAGAGTTTTGCAAGGTGGATCTACACAACCTAAGGATTTGGTGTGGTCATCTTTCTGATAAATATCAACATGCTTCCAACATGTGTTGGAACTGACCTAGCAGTGTAAAATGGTTTTCATAAGCTTCAAAAAGGCTAAAGAGTGTCTTGGTCAAAAGATTTATAAAAGATTAAAAAGCTTATAAAAGATAAAAAATAAAGCAAGCTACTTCAAAGTTTCTGATTTTTTTAAGGGGTCTATTTCCAATTAAACATACACTGCCTTTACAGCCTCTGGTTTCAAATATGTTTTTGGTTACATATCCATATTTTTACATTATTTCTGGCTCTCGTAGAAATGAAATTGCTAAAAATAAAAAAAAAGTGCCTTTTTTTTGCCTTGCTTTTTTTTCTTTTCCCACATAACTGTTTCTGAAGAAGAAGGTGGTAGCTAATTTTATGAAAAGAAAAGAGTTTTCAATAGCAGAAAAAAGTCTTCCTTCCTCATCAGCACAGGCTGGACTCCTGCTGTCTAGGTGACATTACATATGCTTGTTATCCTCATTCCTCGTATTAGTGAAGTCCTTCTGCCTCATTTCATTCTTTTCACCTGCCTCTTTCCTTCTCTGAGGTTATGTCTCATACTGCAAAATGTCAGAAATCTAACCAGTAAGGGAGAATCTTTTAAATCATTAGAGGAAACGTTAGATCTTTTTACATTTTAATCTATGATGGCAGCTGTTAACTCCAATTTGAACATCACTGCCTCACTGACTGGACTCCATCTATTTCCAAAGCAAATTTTAAGAGTGCAAAACCTCTGTCAGATAGTCACAGAGAACAGAAAAGTCTGGCAGTATTCTGACCAAGATTTTGATATTTTGATGGATGAAGCCTTCAATACAAGTAAAATACCTGGATTTAAAAATAAAATGTCATTAGCATGTGGTCAGTGTGTTTTCAAGGCCATTTGTTGGGTATGAATATATCACACAAAGCTTATTCTGCTCTTCGATTACCACTGCATTACTGTTTCCTGACACATTCCTTCCTAACACATGCAGAACACAAATTCAATTACTGACATATATGTGGTGTGAGACAAGAAACGTACATGAAAGACAGAAAATGATTATATGTTTCCCCAAATGGTTATGCATACACAAGAACATGCTGTGAGTGCATGCTGTGCTATGCTATGTGTCATGTCCTGATTCTGATACTGCTGACAAAATTATACATGTTTCTTTGAAATTAAAACTTACAACATTCTAATTAATTCACAACAGCTTATTAATTAAATTATAAAATTTCATATAGGCTATGTGCAATGATCATTATATATGTAAATAATTTGTGCTCTTGTCCTCTTCCTCTGCGTCAGTAAGAGTACTTATATGAAGGAAAGAAAGAATTTGTGGTGGAAGTGTTTGGCAACCATGCTGTAAGCTCTTTAAGGACTTGAGAATATTTCAGTCAGCAGTAACAATTCAGTATAGCAACAACTATATCATGTGAAAGGAAGGCCTTAGTGCAAACAGAAGGAATGAACTGCATATTATAAAAATGCAAACATGAGTGCAGAGTCAAAATGAAGAAGCTTTAGTAGGATTTTTGAAGATTCTGCAAGTGCTGGTAAAGGTCCTTTTTATGTAATATGAAGTAACTCTAGATGACACTTTCTAATGAGAAAGCATTGTTCTGTCTAATCACAAAATGAGTGAAACCCACGGCATGTCAAGCTCTTGGAGTGACTTTGTCTGAAAACTATTAACAGGCCTCAGATCAAATGTGTTAGCTGAGTTGCTACATCGGCAATTACTCTAATCTAACCATCTGTGGAGTAGCAGGAATGAATATTTTATGTCTTGTTAACTTCCAACGCACATTTTGTCAACAGATTTCTTTTATATTTCTGTTTCAAGGCACGACTGATGTGCCTATTGCATTACTCAGCAATATGCTTCAAAAATGGTAATGAGGTACTTCTTAGCAAATGACCAGGCCATTCTACAACACCTTGGAAAAATAGTTTGTTAGTGCCTAGGAATGTTATAATTGGAGAATTTGAAATAGGTCATCTCTAGTAATTAGATGCTTCATTTATTTGCTTTCTCAGTTTAGGGATTACATCATCTGTTTGGCTAAACGAAGCTACAGACAAACTTACTCAGCACTGAAAACACTCCTCTTTGAGAAGAGGCTCAGACTTGGGACCTTCAGAGATCTGTTCCAGTCTATGTGTAACCTGCCATTCTACAAACAGCTGTGAACCGTCTTGTGTTCAAGGCAATGAGACAGAGTTCAGTCTTTTGAGCACTTCCAGAAGCAGTGAATCAGAAACCAGTAAAGTGGCTGTGGTGGATTACATCAGCCTGACACGCTATAGATCCTTTCCTGCCACGGAACGGTGTAAGCAGAGCATCAGATACGGAAACACAACTGCCCTCCACTTACTGCATCTCTAAAAAATCACCCCTTTTGAGCTGGGACATTTTATTATGTTAAAAATGTCTATACCCTTGTCCTGAGAATCTTCTGCTCATTCATGCAATATTTTTGGAATAGGATGGACTCCATATTCCAATGTAAAAACTTTTACGTGAACTGTCAAATAAACCAGGTAATGCTATACAAAAAAAATCTGTGGCAGAGATAGTTACAAAGATATATTTCCTTCCTTCCAGTGTTTATCTTCAAGTGATCTCTGTGCCCTGAGAATTCTGAAAGAAGTCCAGGGCTCAAATGTTTGTGTGAATTGGAAAGCAGAAACATTTCTGATCAGATCACTTTGAATATTTCCTTTTGATCTTGAAACACTTTCAGAAAAGTTCTTCTTGCTTTCAGAATTCCATGCTACAAAATGATGGACTGTGAAACTCCAGGTCTTGGAGAAAACTTGTAGCTCAGCTGGGCTGTGTTAAAATAGTCTTCCTTTGTGAAAATAAGAAAAACCTGTGTTGAGCATTAAAGCATCAAATTGACCTCTAGGTAATTGCATAACTGAGTGACTCCGTGCTGAACCTGCAGGCTCAGGGCCACAAATATCACCCTCTGCTTGTCTGAAAACCATTTTTATATTCCTGAGTATTTGCTGAGGACAAAATAGGAGCAATGCAAGTGGTAAAACCTAAAAAGGTAGTGGAAAACTGAATACTCAATGAAATCTTTTCCCTAGTGTTCATAAGGCACACAATTAGAGATTATTCTTATTCTTCTAATTCTTCTTATTATTATTCTTGTTCTTATTCTTATTTAATAGTACGCTTATTCAGGAAATTAGATACTGCTGAATGACTGATAAAGATGCCACATTAGGAACAAAAACAGCTGAGACTTTCAGAATTGTCTGACATATTTAATGATCCAATTTAGTCTGAAATTTTATAAAAAGGACTGTCATTGTCCTAGTGTATTTGAAGAGAAAGCCATTTTCTGTGTCTTTAATATGTGAGAACAAGTTTAAAGCCTCCCTTTGTTAATAGTATGTGACCCCAAGTATCCAGGAGAGCTATCACTGCACTGAAGAAAGACATAGTTAAAGTAAAGGAAAAATAAGTAAGAAGAAATGACAAGCCTAGCATGCAAAACTCAGGCTGACTTAAAAATAAGAATAAAATTTACTTTCAGCACTATTGGCCAGGGACAGGCTGTGAAACAAAAAGTTACCAATTGTTTACTAGTTCCTAAACCTGTTCTATTTTCCAGAGCAGACTCTTTTTTAGTGATTAACTAAAAATTGCACCTTCTGCTGACTCTTCAGCAAAGAAAATTGTGATGGTGTCAGTGTTTTCCCCCATTCCACATGCTTACAACCGGAATATAGTAAGTAAAGACACACATGCATGGCTGCACAGACTCTCATTTGGATAAAAATCCCTTGGCAGCAATGCCCTGTCATGCACAGGATGGAGGATCTACATTGCTCTGCTATAAATAAGGGTAAAGGAAAGCATCAGAAAGTGGCCATCTGTTCAGCTGACCCAGCAAGGCAGGTGGTCTTTTTCATCCATATGGTTAACTTCCTATTAACTAGGGGGTGGGCAGGACTCAGTCACCCTCTTTTAAAGCAAAGAAAAACAAAACATGGCAGAAACATTCTGGATGTTGCTGAAACAAGATGTACAAAACTTATCGGTAGCCTTCTTTCCGAACATTTTTTTCACATTTCTACTTCGAGGAAGCGTTGTGAGATCCAAGTATCTTTGTGTTTATAAGAGAGGGAGGAAGTGGTTAAATGGTAGAGAGTCTGTGTCACAGAGGAAAGTGAAAAGGAGGATGCTTACTCTTGTGTGTGCGGGGAGTACTGCAGAAAGAAACCAGAAAAGAGAAATCCTTCATTTTTTGTGATGCCTGAAGAAGTCAGGAAAGCATTTGACTTGAATCACCACAGTCTGGAGTTCTATCCATCAGTCACTTTTCAAAAGATAAGCATCTTGACCAAATCTAAATTAAATTAAATCTCTCTAAAGAGATTTACTTTTTAAGATAAGATTTTGCCATCAAAATGTTGTACTGTAAACTGTAAAAGCTCACATTTTTCTTATAAATGCCTTTGAAATAATTTCAATTTATGCCACAATTTTATGCAGTTTCATGACATGCCATTTTCAAATGTGCATTTTTGTTGCTGGTCGAGCTAGGATTAGATTATACTATCTTCATCTGCTGAGGAACTGCTCCCACTGCTTATGATGCACACATTTTGTGCTTATCTATATAGTGCTCTCTGAGAACAAGCAATAATTCTGATATCCTAAAAACAATAAGCCTGTAGCGTGTGTCGTTCATGCAGTGGTGTTGAAGGCTGTAAGTGGCACATCATTTCAATTTAAGCAAACATTATACTCATCATACAGAAAACTTTATCAAGCATGAAGAACATACTTATTTATGCGCACCCCATTGGGCCTGCCTGTAATTCCTTGTCATCGGATGTCTGAGAGCTAAATGCTTTTCCTATTCTCATTCCAGTTTCACATGCCTGTATCACAAAGCTTCACCATTCCTCAAAATTGCATGTTTAGAGAGTTGTTACCAGAAAGGCTGTGCATATGATCACTTTTGAAAAACTAGATCTGTTTTCATTCCTAAAGAAATCTTATGGAGGTACAACACTGATGTTTGCTTGTGAGACCAAAAATGGAATTAAGTCCCCATCTCAAAGCGTGTGTACACTACATCAAGCATCAAGCAAGTGTACACTACAGAAATAATAGTACTAATACTGAAATATCATATTTTATTTTATCTTGGCAGAAATGCTTACTTAGGTGACTATTTTTTATTTTAGGTAGGAAAGTGATACATGAAAAGAAAATGTATAACTTTGAGAGAAAAACTGGGGCTTCAGTCTGATCATGATGTGTTATCATCAGGGCTGCAAAAGATGAAGCGAAAGGACCACCTAACTCATACTCAGCTTCTGGCTTTGGCTAATGACAGCTGCCTAGGAGAAACTAATAAATGCAGTGCAAAGGTACAGTAGCACTTCTATGAAACATTCCCACTGCCTATAAATACCAGCAGCTCTTCAACCTGCAAAACATTTATAATAAAAAACTCTCCCTTAGTTTTGTCACCCTTTTCTTTAACTGCATTTGTTTCACCTTATTCTTTATTGAATGAAGGAGAACCTAACTGTACACAGTTCTAAAGAAGAGAGGCTACCAAAGACTTAGGTGGAATCTGAACCTTAACAAATACTGCTTGAAACTTAGCAGAAATAAATCCAGCTATTTGTGCTGTGCACTCTAAAAAAAAATTTTATTATCTTTTTTCATCATTATTTGCTTTTCTTAGCTCATGCTCACCAAAGACAGTAGAACTACTCTCCCAAATATGCCGAGTTATTATTTCTTTATACTGAGAGGTTTTTATATAATTGAAATTTTAAACAAGAAATACAAACAACATGTTACTCACTTGTATTTATCTTCTGAAGTGAAATGTGCTTTTCCAGGTGTCTACGAAGCTTTACCTCTGCTCCATATTTACCAGTAGTACCATTGTCAGCCAAAATGAAATGAGAATGCATGCTGTTGAGCACTGTCAACTTGCTCATGGGATTGGACATTGTCTGGTATGGTCGGACCACCTATATTTTAGAGACAGAGGAAAAAGGAGGTATACTAAACAGAAAAGAGCCTCTGAAAGCAATCAATTACGAGATATGATCTGACAAGATGAAACAAAAAAAAAATCAAAATTAAAGTACTGCACTTGAGCACTACTGTTGTTTATGCGTACAGTAGAAAATGACCTCAACCCTGCTCTCTCAGATGCAGACATGGTTTAAAAGGTAATCTGTTTCAATAGCATCAGTGTACACTGCTTCCTTTTAAAATCCAACTAATGGTCTCTGCTCCAAAGGTCTGGGTGGCTACACACGTATACACACTGCATACCCTGCCTGCTGCTCACAGAGCAAGAGCACTGCTGTAAAGTCTCACCTTGCTCTAACCAAAATCTTTGCTTCTTCCTTCACAGACCCCCACCCAGCCACATGCCTCCAGTGCTGGCTCATCCAGAGCCACCAGCACTGGAGATACTGTACAGACAAACAAATACCAGTGAATTCTACTCTGGCAGAGGTGTACACATGATATTACACCACATTTTCAATTTTCTTGGAAAAAAATATTGGCCCACTCCTAGCATTAGTAAAAAGGCAGTCATTTGTGTTCACAACAGTTTAGAAAGTTTCTGTTCAATAGTGAGTTTGCTTCACTTCCTTTGATTTGATTTGATAGGGAAAAACCATGCAGCAGACTGAGTAAATTGCCACGGAGTTACTCCACTCATGGTCACCAGACAGACCAAATAATAGCACTGGGCCACATTTGGCTGTCAGCTGCTTTGGTGGGTGTCTATTGACACGAGTCAATAACATGGCAAAAGAATTGGTGTTGTGTCAAGGCATCCTGGCTGATACTTTAAAGGTTTTCTAGCAATAATGTTCCCTGCCTTTCTCCTGTATGTCTTGTCTTTTTGGAGAGGCATAAATGAAAATCTGTAAAATGAAGTCCTAGCTGAAGAAATGCTGTAATGTTTTATTAGAGAACTCAGCTGGGCTATTTTTTATCCGCAAGGAATTTTCTTCATAGTTCTGACATTTTCTTCTGTCATTTGACATTCAGAGTTCATTTTTCAGGTCTCGTGCTTTTAATGCACAAATGTATACAAATCAAAATTTGACAAAAATTCTTGCAGACAGAAATACAATAAGTTATTGATTTATTCCTAAGCTTTTCTCCCTCTGTAATTCTAAAGAGATCTCTAATTGAGACATAATTCTTTAAAAATAATACATGTTAGCAATTCTTTAGCCAGAGATCTCTCTTCATACACTGTTTCACTTTTGAATGTCTGCCTAACTTTGATCAATTTTTAGCTGGCAAGGAGAAATCCATAAACTTCTTTTGCCATTATAAGCTGTCATGCAAAGGGTACTCTGTAAGCTGTTCATCCTTCAAAAGGGAGAGATTTGGTCTGAGAAGACCTAGAGGGCAGCTGGCCAACAGCAAGGCAGTGCATTACACTCTGTGAGAACAGGTGATAGCTCTGGCTCAGATTTCTTTTGGTGCCTCATTCATAAAAATTTATCCTACAGGTGCACATGACTTAGCAAATATCAGTGCACTGCTGGAACACGTTTAATAGCTGGCTTCTACAGACACAGAAACCGTGTACCCCATGCCTCTTTCAGAAATAAAAGGAAGCTTCTTTCTCACATCCCTAAGAATCAAATAAAATCAAACTAAAACCATGCAGATCTTTTAAACTGATACCCACCCCATCTCTCAATAAATGGGCACCAGCAAGGTCTGACAGCAGAAGAATCCCTTGAGTTGCCCGTTCATCGTATGATTACAGGCCACTGTGCAGGCAATTCTACTGACAGCTTGTGCTTTGTTCCTGAGAGCCACAGCTCAAAACTCCCTAACTGTGACAGCTTGATCTGCAGTTCTAATGAGCTGCGGTACTGAAGCCTTTGTTCATTGATTCAGTAACGCTGCTGCAGGACAGGTTAGAATGCCAGCCTGTTAGATGGGTTTTGTTCTGTGTTTAGCTACAAGGAGAATCACATTATTAATAGATTTTATGGATGTGAAAATGAGACTACAATTATTTTCAAGTGAGCTGTTCACAGCATGCACAATTCAACATCCAAATTATTTTTTTAACAATAAAATTTCTCAAACCACACTGTCAGACTCTTCCTGAGGATAGGATAAGCAAAATCTTCAAGAAGGCAAGAACATACTAGGCTTTGAGGCTACTTCCTTGAGCTTACTTGCTCTTCCACAATACTCAGCAAATCTTTGATTTCTGACTCTTGCAGTTTTGACTCCTTTGTTCTTCTCAACCCCTTGCATTTTACAGTCAAGTTAAATAGTTAGAAAAAACTTTGACTTTAAGCTGTTTTCTCATCCTCTTTTTACAGCCATAGAATCATATGATGGTTTGGGCTGGAGGTGACCTTAGAGACCATCCAGTTCCAACCCCCCTCCCACGGGCAGGAACACCTTCCACAGGACCAGATTGATCGAAGTCCCATGCAGCCTTGCATTGAGAATAGGGAGAATAGGGAATAATGTCCCTTGACGTCTTCCTCTGCAGAGCTGAAAGGAACAGTTTATGCTCAAGACAGTCCCTCCAAACACAGTTTAATGAATGTGACAGCAGCCATGCTGTGAAGCAGTACTCCTGCTGCATGGGCTGAGGGCATTCTGTCAGTAGGTGAGGGGATGGGCTGACCCCAGCCCTTGCCTTTGCACCCTGAGGTGGCAGCAAGCTTGAATGAAAATGATTGTTGTTCTGCTTAGATTCCCTGGGGGTACATGACACTCAGCATAGGGACAGCGCTCGAAAAATCTCTGAGGGTAACTCACCATGACAACGAGCAGGCAAGTGCCATGTGAACCAGTGCATGAATCTGAGCAGTCTATGTGGAGGCAAAGAATTTGAGACAGAGTGTGCTCAAAGTAGTGATGGAAAAAGAAAGAGATGCTAAGCATGCTTTGCTTCTCAAAAAGTAGCAGCTGTTGTACAAATCAAGCCATCTCTGCAGCTTCATTGCTCTGGAGCACACCAGGGAACAGAATAGTTCCTGATTTAATTCAGAGGGTCCTGGAAGTACCATGGTCCAAATTCTCCATATATGCTACAAATACGCCGTCCCCATCTTTTCCCCTGGTCTCCTACTGAGGTGATTTGGAATTAAACTCAAATGAGGACTGAACAGAGCCTAAAAGTAAAGACATGCATGCTGCAACGACTCACAAAGTGTACTCCTTCAGAAGGGAGAATGGCTATGTATATCGGAAGAAACTTGTTTATAATCGGTTTTCTACAAGACTGCGCAAGGCACTTCCTCAGTTCTATCAGAAAATATGGGGAAATAAGGCAACTAACTCTCTTGTGTCCTCTGTTTTTAAATTAGAATCTGAGAGTGTTAAGAGTTGCACTATTTTCTGCTATATTGCTTTTATAGTACTGGAGTAAGACATGTCTCTTTAGGGATCTTTAATCATCACAATATAACAAATAGCAAACAGCAATAATATTTCCTTTAACTTGGTCAGTTTTCTTCATAGTTCTGAGGAAAGCCCCTGGGATTGCCCAAGGCTGACTGATTTGGAAGAGCTGGTAAATATAATTAAACCCCTCAGCTAGGACTTCTGGATCCATACAGGCCAGGCATGGGCTGAGGCATTAGCAGAGGAGCACCTCTGCTGAGCACGCCCCACCTGCCATGAGGCACAGGGAGGCCACATGCACTGGGGCATGTGCAATGGCCACAGCTCCCCCTCCACACCCCCCGCCCCTCCAAATCCCATGACTACGACAGTCCTCTGTGTCTATGTGATGCTGGAAGGGTATGTTTTGATAACTCTTCAGTTCTGACCATAATTTAACTAGACATAGTGCATATAGGCATAAACCCACACTGATGCTGGAGTTCAACAAGTCTTTTACTATTGGTTGACTTTTTTCCCCCCTTGTATAATCCATTGTGGCCTTTGTTTCTTGCTTAATGATGATTCATTTTACATGTTCATGGTACTATTTACATTTCCCCTTCTCGGTTCATTTCACAGCATTCACCTCTAATGAGCCAGTCAATATAGTACACGTTGATTTTCAAAAAGCTTTCAAAAACAGCTTCCTCACCAAATGCTTCTAAAGAAACTGCATGCATTGAGTAAGAGAGAAAACCCTTTGAGGCATAAGTAACTGAGGAAAGCTGGGGGGAAGGGCGGGAAAACCGTGAGAAGGAAAAGTTAATTTTTGTGATGAGTCTTACTAAGAAGATTTAGTGACATAAATGACCTACCTCAAGCTGTATCATATTCTATTCAAGATAGTGGTAAGGACTTTGTGATTAATTAGAGGGCGAAAGGCTTACAAATATTTCAGTGGACTAAAGTTTTCATAAAGCAGCCTGATGAGGCAATAAAATGGAAGATGAAATTTGAGAACAGTAAACATAAAGCAGTATCATCCCATGAGTGTCAGAGATGGATAAAACCAGAAGTGCTTCAGCATTACATGATGCCGTTGATCAATAATTTTATAAAACTGCTAGGGAGAAGGAGGTTGAGAGAAAAAACTTTATTTTGTCTATCAAAGGTATATTTTCAAATATTTTTTTCCTTAGTGATGACCCTGTAAATGTAACCCTACTGAAAAAATTGTCTTGCGTTATTAGAAAGCCTTACCCAAATTAGTTGTAACTTTATATTAAACTTTTTTCACTTTCTGCCTGATGATCAGAATAAGTATTGATTCTTTTTTGATTTCATCAGAAAGTTTGGGGGTTTTTTAAAGTTGTTTATTTTTAAATTAAAATTACCATACAACTTCTTGGTTTCCTGTTAAATTGGAAGGATACTTAGAGGAAAGCATTGCTGAAAGAAATCAGAAATCAGAGGAGCTGTTCCACTTGGCTGGAACACGATGAAACTCAACTTCTTTTTTCAGCTCTTTCTGCGAAAGATCCCCTGTAACAGGTGGAGACTACCCAAGAACAGAGGTAGGTAGCTTTCCAACAGGTGGAAAAAAGTTATGAAGGAATACCAATGTTCCAAAATTCACAGCTAATTTTATGTTTTTTCTTGACTTCTTTGTTCCTGCAATGTTTCCAGAACCCCGTGACTAATCACTAAAGACTGCTTATCTGAAATGATGTGTACATTACACTTCTTTAAGAAGATCCAGCTCATCCTTGTGCTTAGCTTTTTCTGCTAATCACTTTCTGCACTGCACCTCGGAGTTCATTAGGGACTCAGAATTACTGTGGCAAAGTCCCATCCTGCTTGTTTGTGTGTATTGGAGTCCAAAACCCCACGCTAATACAGTTCCCCCTAACAGCTCTACTTTCATAGTGAATTGCAATGAACTCCAGTTGGATAATTTTCTTCATAATCATTGTAACTCCTCTGCCCTAACAGATACTCGAATCTTCTTCCCCTTCCCAACTTGCTCATGGATACGGAACATACAGACAAGAATGGGTTAGACTAATGAAGACAAGAAAAAAGTTCTTTTGCAGATTGAAAACTGTATCTCTTCCACTCATAGTTAGCCACTGGTTCTCATCAGACAGATTTCTTAGGAATGAACCAGACGTGAGAAAAAAAATGGGTTCAGAAAAGCTTCAGGTAACAAACAACCAGTGTAGGTAAACGATTCACGTATTTAAAATCAGGGATCTTTCTGTTCTACAGTATAGTTTTAAAAGAGGAGAATGATGTGAAAGAACAGGAGAAACACTGGTCCTGTCCTTCAGGAGGTGAATTATTTGAGGCCTGCTCTTATCTACAATACATAATAAGACCTTTCAAAATTGCATCAAGAAAAACGTATGGGAGTGAATTATTCCAAGGAAGACAGTCCACAATTTTGAATTTAACCAATGCATCATGGTATTGTCTGAAAATAAATCAGACTTCAAGTATTGCAATCAGTGTTTTCTTAAGCACTCTTCTGGGTTCATAGAGTTCTAAGGACGAATCTTTGATATATTTTCAAGAATAGCTTTTAATGAATTGTCCTTATAATTTATTTTTAAAGAACATACAGTGCAGGAATTTTTATTGTTGCCACGTCAAAAACCCGCCACCAGCCCTAACAGAAAATCTGTGTATATATTGATTTTTTGCTGCAGACAATAATTCTAAGAGGAATTGCTAAGTGAGGGATGGAGAGGACAGGAAAAATAATAGGAAGATTTGCAGATACTGAAGGTCATCTATGTCTATATAGGTCTTACATCTTTGCCAATCAGATCCTCTTGATTTTCCACAATGCCCCAGGGAGCTATACCGATGGTGCAGATCTTCCCTCGAGATTTTGAGGCATGATCCTTCAGGGCATCTCCAACATGCCGAATGACCCCTGGCAAAGACACAGCATAAAACAGAAATTCATAATTATGGTTTTTTTGTTCATTATCATATGGAATTAGCGTAGACTTGATTTTTAGGGAACTCCCATGCCTATCCTTCCAATTAAGTAATGAATACATTCCTATTTATTATTATTAGAGTATTTCTGTGAATTCATTTTATTGAACCCAAAAATTACTAAATGAAGTAATAAGAAAAAAATACACAGCTTTGGAAAGAAGAACGGAAATGCTGACAATTGACTGAAGTTTATTTATCTGCACTTGTGCTCACATGTGCATGCAAGCATTTGTGTATTTCCAAGCACAGAAAGAAGCATAAGAATTAATTATGCTCCCTGCCTCCCACCGCCAGCTCCCTCAGAAGTGCAGCTTGTACACAAATGCTCCCATCAAGGATGGAAATGTGAAAACATCATTATGCTACTCTGTGATGAAGCTATTTTGACACTCTTTCTAAACAAACTCAGTCACCTGAGATAGCTTCCAGCAGAGTATTAGAACCCGCCCTGGGAATCAGTGAGAAAACAGAAATTAGTACAGAGATAATGACTGCTCCCCAGCATTCCTCCAAGTGCTTCTTACTTGCCCTGGACCATCTTCGGCAGTGTTTCAGTGGTGCCTCTGTGCAAAGGACGAGTGTCGTTCCTACTTCCTTCTAATAAAATAATCTTTTAAAATATGTCTATCAACAACTATTTTTAGGATGTGGCTGCACTGAAGCAGACCTGTGAGTTTGTTGCAGATGTTATCTGCTTCTCGGTTGCTGAGTTTCCTCATTGTTCAAATTTCATGATTTCAAGGTGACTGGATAGAAATTAAAACAGTCACAAAATTGTTACGATTTTGGTTGTAGTTTTCTGAACTGTAAATGACCCAAGTAAGAAAACTCCCCAAAACCTAACAGATCCTCTAAGTCATAGAGTTTAGTGTTCTTCCTGTGGTGGAAAGTTTAAAAAAACCCCAACCCTGTACCTGCCATCAGCTATGAATGAAGCTATGATCCAAAAGTCCATAGGATTTAAAGCAGAAAATCTGTCCAGACTGCAAAAATTTCTGCTGTTTAGAATAATCAACTTTCAGCATGACATGAATATTCAGAACAAGAGCCATGTTTGTAGCCAGGTATGCACTGTCTCTCTCATATCACTGATTCTCAGTCCAACAGCAGTTTTCCAGGACATTCAAATTGTGATTTTCCTCAAGAGAAACCCAATTTAAACATTCATCTTCAACAAAAGAGACTGTGTTAAGAAATTCTCGATTTTTATGATTTCACAATTAATTTTCAGCTCTGCAATTTGAAAACATAGTCCTGGAGCAATCAACTGCTTTGCTCCAGAAATTAAAGAAAACAAGAGGTTACTGATATTGCAAAACTGCTTCTGGAATTATATGTTTTTAAAACAGCAGAGAGCCACCTGAACTACATTTTTTTTGTCTAGGTAGTTTCCGATTACAGAAAAAACAACCCTTTTCAACAGTATTTACAATGACTTTCCCGGTTAATTTGTATTGTTTTGGCAACTATGATTATCTGAAAAACAGTAGGAAGCAGTTGGGCATTTGCCAAGTGCTATAGTCTGTCCTTTTTTTAACAGAATTTCTGTGGTTTGATTTCTACACTTGCTGTGGTAATCCACTGCACGAAGTGTACAACATATACATTTTTCTGATGTACTTTTAACATAAAATTTACATCTGTCTTTGCCATCATCACAACAAGAGTATCTGACAACTAATACTATTACCACCAGAGTGCACAGATCAACATTAACCTGATTTTATTCCTTATTTTGAAGTGATGTGGGGCATATTACATTTGTGTCTTTTTATCTAACACTCCAAACATTCCTCTTTGCTTTCTTCAGGCATCAAGCCTGCCAGAGTTCGAGAAGTGTTTGGACCGCATTCTCAGACACATGGTGTGATTCTTGGTGCTCTCCTGTGCAGGGCCAGGAGCTGGACTCTTTGATCCTTGTTGGTTGCTTCTAACTCAGCATATTCTATGACTCTGTGAGACTTGTACTGCTGCTGTGATAAAACTGAATACTGTTTTAAATTTGATGTGCTCTGGATACCAAGTCCAAGACACCTATTGAGCATTCACATTCAAACATGTAGGAGTCGATCCACAATGCACTAAAATTAACACACGATAGAATGATTACATTGTTTTCCAGAGACAGCAAGAAGATACACTCTTACTAGAGTAAAAAATTATAGCTTTGTTACTGCAGCAAATGAGAATGACAGAAGAATTTACAAGTTCATGTCCTAGCTCAGAATTTCTTGAAATTCTCTCTAGCAGAACTTTTTTGACTTTCTCCTGAATCTCTCCTCCTTTCTGTCTCCTTCAGGGAGGGTAACTGAGATCTAAGTGCCAAGCTTTTTTGTCTAGGGACCTATGTTTTGCAGTTTATTCCCAAAACATACATGCTGCTTACTAGCAGAGCTGGGCCAGCTGCTATCTTGGATCACTAGCACACCTGTTCGGTGTATTACAGAGGCTCTTTGACTATGGCAGATACCACTCTTAAAGAAAATACAATTGCAAAAAATTAGGTTGACCCCTCTACAAGTTAGGAAAAATTTCCTGACACATCCAAAAACCAGAACTTTCTTCCTTTAATATTTTGGGTCACCTGATTAAATAAAATAAAGGTCCTTTCTGGAAGAAAGTGTTTTCAGTTTTGCGTAATAAGAGTTTGACTTCTTTGATTAGTAGTCCTTCCTTGCAGTTTACAGCTGATCTTATGAAGTCTTCCTCGGTGATATACGAATACAACTGCCTTGCAGGAGGCTTTACTTTCAGCTCCACAGTGTGCTTTTCACACTTTAGCAAACCTTTTATTCTGTTTTATACCAGCTGCCAGATTGGTATGAACTTGGCATATTCTTGTTTTTACATATTACAGGAATTACTAATAAAATAAAACACAGAATGGCTTTCTAATCTCATAATTCTCTCTTTTTTCTGTGAATAAGTCTCCTAGATGCCACTGTGCTTTTATCTCAGTTTTGCTCTTACCTGTGTTTACCCCTCCAGTGAATATCCATGCTCCAGTTGTCATAGCAGCCTTAATAAGGCCTTTTCCAAAGACTTGTTTGAGTTTTGGCTGAAGTTCAAAATTCTGAAGGCCCCCGTGCACAGAGATGAGAAGTTTGGGGAGCTCAAGTTGCCACTCTTTGGTCATCAGATGCAGAAGAAGGTCAGGCTTTGTGTCAAAAGACACACGTACATACTGCAGAAACAAGGGCAACAATAGAGAGTAGAGAAAAAAAGATTGATTACACCCACTGGTTTCTAATGCATATGATCTATGCCCAATAGATGACTGAAAAAAGGCAAACTTTATGACAAGAACAGTAACTAATTGCTAACCTGATGATTAGTTAAGAAACTAGGAATAATGGAACACTTGCAGTTCACAGGCTGGATAATTTTCTTTACTTAGGAAATTAAGACATTAGTTGTTTCAAAATCCTTAGCAATGCTTGAAAGACTAATTTCTACAATTCATAAATGCAAAGACTGGACCAAAAATGTAAGAGGCCTGCCAAAGATGACCTAGGTAGTAAGTCACAACTGTGTATTTACTTACACCTCATTTTCAAATTAATGAAGTCAAACCCTCAAAAGGTAAGAAATAACAGAAACAAGCTCAGTTCTTCAAGCACACATAAGTTTAAACTGAGCAAGACTACTAAACTGGTACTTTTCAGATGAAAGAATGTACAATTGAACTATGTACAATTTGTACAGGTTCATGGTCTTGCCTTACAAGATCCTAAAAGTGCTGTGAAACAAATTAATGCATTTCCAGTTGCTGGCTGTTCCGTGCTCCGTGTGCAGAAATTTGTGCCAGGGAAGATCATGCCCATCTGTGTGTGCTCAAAGATAGCAACTGTCTTCAAAATCTCCACAGCACTACCATGTTGCACAAATACCTGCCTCTCTCTAACAAGCCTTTCTCCTGCTCTTTCTGTTGCTGTTTCACAAAACCTGTGACAGGGCAGGCAACATATTTTTGATTTCTAGTTACATAGCAGAAACAGGGAAAAAGTTCTTTCTATAGTTACTAAGATCTGGAAGGACCCTCTTAATAAAATAAAATAGGTTACAGAAACCACTCATCTGTCAAACTTCTCATTGAATCAATGCCTGTAGAGCAACTTCAGCAGTCTTACCCTTGATGGGTTGTCAGCACAGACATCAGGTGTATACTTTTGCTTTCAGCCTGAGGAATACCTAGTCGTGACTTGTTTATTGTAACATGCCAGGTAGTGTAATATCCATACATACTATGTAATCATTTTGTCTCTTTGTGACATGTCCAGTCAGTATTTCTAGCCAAGAGCTTGTTCTTTTTCAGTAATATCATATGATAACAAAGTGGATTCCTTTCTAGCTGAATAAGAAATAAGGACTTGACATTTTCCAGGGGAAACCGCTAATAGACAGGATTTTTTGCAAGAATGGGCTGTTGCATAGTGAACATCCACTGTTAATTCTGGAAGCAGAATGCCTGTTTGCACAATTAGTTGGGGGGGCACAGCCCAACTGAAAGCTGAGCAAGAACTTGGGAGTATCTGTAATGTTCTCTGCAGCAGCCAGGCAGACTCACAACAGCTACTGGACATAGAAAATGCAGTATTCATGTCTGTCAGGCATATCAATGAGCTGCCTCCTCAGCAGCTACTCAGTCAATTTCCAGTGTGGGATAAAATCTCGTATGGCACCTGATCCCACTGACCAGATTGAGACGTTATCTTTTAAACTGGAATTTGAGGGTCGTCAAAGTTTTATCACACCAGAGGGGGTGTAAGAAGAATGATCTCGATTTCCTTTTTTATGTCTTAAGGTAGATCTGAGGTTTCAAAGGGCAACTGGAGGCATTCATAGACAACATTCCTCATGGGGCCTACAGGAAAAGGACGTACTCTGTTGATCCATCCTGGAGTATTTGGTTTTTAATCACTGGTACCTTACTCTGTTTTTTGGTGGAGACAGACTGTGAGCCTTAAAAAGGTAATTAAGGTGAATTCATACTGGCCATTGAATGACCATACAAATATTTTGAAAACATGACATTGCATCATCTGGGATGATATTAGGATGAAGGCACAAATGCCATCAGATGGGTATTATCTAATCTGGACAGTGATTTTTTTTTGTTGGTTTTTTTTGGGTTTTTTTCCATTCTTTTAGTGGTTTTTTAAAATACTTCAGAATGTGTGATTTCACTGTCCTTACCTTCTTCAGTCTAGGTATTACTCTTCTTTTACATGAAGACCTCTGAATTTCAATAAATATAAACCTGTAAGGTGAGGCGGAAACCTTGAAGTATTTTCTTGCATTTATTTGAAATGTAGATATTGTTTATGATAAACAACTGCTTGCTCTTTATACTGCAGGCAAAACCCCTCAATACTTAGGATAATTTTACTTTACAAAGTGGAAATTTAAGGAAAAAAAAATCGCTAAGGTTTCTTCATGTAAATTAAAACTTAAAACAACAGAGATAAGATTTACTGGTTTAGAAGTTTTTGGCAATGGTGCCAAACAATTTTTCTTCTGTGCATAGAATTCAATTTTTATGACTATTTGAATAATTTTTGCTCTTACTGAAGCAATTTTTAGTTTGGAATACTTGAAATTACTCTTTTGCCATTACTTAACATGTTAGCTATTAACTAAAAGAGAATTCTTCTGTCCTATTTTTAAAAATTTACATTAAATTATGAATCACACCTTTATGGCCATTTTTGTCCATAATAAAAATCAGTTTCTTCCAATCCTGTAATAGGATATCTAGCCCTATCAGATTTTGCTTAGAATGTTAATGGATATTTCTGCTGTTCCTGAATTCTCTTGCAATAGCCTCTGGAGGCAGATACAAAATTTAAATCTAAGCCAAACCACTATGCTGCTGTACTGTGAAATGCCATGCCTGGTGTACCTACCAGCTGTAGAAACTATCAATTGAAATGGGAAAAGATTTAGCACTTTCTTTATGGGAGAAGTATGAGGATAGCATGCAAGAGATCCGTTTTTATGTGTCAGCAAAGCAGGGCAAGTTAGGAAGCAAAAGTACAGTTCTGAATCACAAAACTTACATGCTGACTGACATCAACACAGAACGTGAAATGACAAAGTACCAAGCTGGAGCTGTAATGCCCATTTGATCCCTAAACTAGCACAGTAGCAGTCAGCAAGAGCGTGTTTGTTGCCAAGTGTTGTTTCACTTTTTTTGTCAAGCGTTCTCTAGAACATACCTGTGCTCACCATCAGTCAAACAGCCAGACACTTCCAAGTTCGATTCCTGTGCCCTAGGGCAAAAGTCAAAGCTCCTGAGAAGTAGAATTTCTGTTCTGTTGCTTAAGCACAGCTGTCTCATTAAAGTACTTGGTGAATGATTGCAGATGAGAGTCTCAGCGAATAAATTAAAGAGAATCAGAATTCTGTTGTATTTCTTAAAGCAAAACTATTCAGAAAACAGTTTGTGATCTGCATTCTAACATTGCTCCTGTGTTTCTTTTTGGTAACTTAAATAAGTTGCTATCACCACAGATATGTCTTGAAATTAAAGACTGGTTGCCTCAAAGTGTGATCCTCATAGGAAAAAAAAAAAATTAGATGTAATTCTCACTGAATTAAACAAAAAACCTGTTACTTAGACTGAAAACAGATTGGTTCTGTATAAGTTATTTCTTCTTAACACCTTGAGGCCTAATCCAAGTTCCACTAAAAAATCAGTGAAAGGACCCTCATTGATTTAAATGGGCTTTGGATAAAGATTTTTCTGTGTTATTTCTCCTTTTTCTCCACGTAGAACACTGTCTTTTAAGTTCTTTAAATATTTTTTAAGAATTAATTTACTATTACAGAAACAATGTTTACTGCCTTTTCATGGTTTATGCAAGTTATAGGATTATCTCTTTTTTCCTCTCAAAAGCCCTGATTTTTGGCATCCTTTTTATACAGTTTTTATAAAACTCAATTCATTTTAAACCAAGAAAAATACCTTTTTCTGTGACTGATTTCCAAATGTCCTTAATAGAGTTTAAAGGATCTGAATATTAGCAACTTTGTCCAAGTAACTGTTGATGTTCATTGGAATTCTACTGATGTTCTTTCATGTTTCCATGCACCATAAGAAAAATCAAGCAGATAATACTGATGTAAACTTCCTTTCTTTTGCAGCTGCAAACTTATTTTAGGATTTTACTCTGCATATGAAATGTATCATTGAAATGCATTCGATGAGGAGGAATCAACTCACCCAAAGGCTTTTCAAACAGCCATCTTCCATTTAACCCTGAAAACCCATGATGAAAGAAATTTTAGTTACGTAAAAAGCAATCCTATAAAGAAGTTTGTAGACAATCCAGGACCACCAATTAATGAAAGAACATTAAGATCTTCTGTGTGTGTGTGTGTTAAGGCAGATAGTATACCGAAAAAACGGGTTTAGTTTGGTCACAAGTGCGATGCAAAATGGTCTTAATTGGTACACTGATGAACAGAACACCTTTTAAAATTTTTCAGAACATTGCTCATAATTGGAATGGAATCACTCACATCAGTTTGATAATTGCTTTCTGACTTAATAAAATGCTTGTATATAGTTAGATGAACGTGTTACTTCTTAAACTGCAAAGAGCCAACTAGTGTAAGCAGATCATATATTAATTTTACTGTATTTTTTTCAGTTTTATCTGCAGAAGCTATTAGTATAATTTATGTATATCCACATCCCTCTCACATCTTTTTACAGGTGTTAAATTTGAAAATCTGCTATAAAAACAAAATAAATGCCAACAAGCAAAATTGTTAATTGCGTTTCTTACATATTAATGGGATGAGTCACTTCTAAAGAAAATATGAGATTGACAGAGATCTAAACACCATAGCTTTGTTGCAGGATCATCTGTGGTTACACGAAGATTGAAGGAAAGGCCTTTTCAGTAACTGATCTTGCTAACCAGTGTTACCTAATCTCAGCTATGTGTTTCTATATAATTTCCTGCACAAATTATTGAGCTATTTGCATTATTGATTTAAGGATGATAGTGCAGCTGCACTGAAGACACTTTAACAACTCCATGGCATTAGCAAAAGTCATGCTGTTTGGGAATTTTTGTTCCATGTGGCTGTGGAAAAGAAATTAATGGCCCAGTCACTTATATTGACAATATATAAGCCTACATTTTTGCTATTTTTTTCCAAATCCACGTGTTCTATTATAATTTCAGCATAATTTTCATTCCCACAGCTAAAGATCTGCTTGTTATTTTCTGGTGGCTGATATAATACTGTATCATGAAAAGTATAATTATACTTACTATATATTTTGTATTAAAACCTAATTCTCTTACTTCAAATGGAGAAAATAATTATCTGTCAGTTTTACATGCGCAAATCTGTTCCATTAATTGACTACTGGTTTCCCAACCATAAATCTGAGGTTACAGTTCCTATGAACAAACCCCACCTAATTCTTTGCAGTCTGATTCAGAAAAATTTAACAATTTTGCTGTTAGCACAGACCAAGAAAATACTGCTCAGTTTGGTGTTTCCCTTGGTAATTTCATATGTGGGCATCCATTTCAGGAAATAAAATAGAGAATAGGCGGAAAATTTAATGCCAAATTCTTCCCCTGAGGTTTTCCTTGATTTGTTCAGCTTGCCAAGTCTTGCTGCTTTGTAAGGTTATTTTATTAACCAACAGGCACAATATAAACCTACCATGACTGTCAGCAAAACCCAGCTTGCATTCCATCGCATTATTTTGTAGCCAGTACCTACAAAATAACTAACACATTTTTAGAAAGGAATAAATTTATCATCTTTTCTCCCATTTATCTTTCTTCCCTTGTTCACGCTGATCAGCTTCTCTGCATTTGGGTTTGAAAATGTGCAGTCAAGAATATTTCCAAGTAGTATTATGTACTTGTTCCTTTTCCTCCAGGCCTTATTTTTTCAATATAATGACTCCTTTTTCCCTCCTTTGCTGGTGAAGTTGCTTGGTTTCTTTGATTGAGCAAACTCTCGGCTTCTAGAGAAAGCTTTTGATTTGGTAAGTTTTATTGATTATGGGAAAGACCTAGTACCCAGTAAATGCAAATGTAGGAGTTTAATTTTCTGTTAATAAAACTGCAACAACTAGTTAGGCAGCTTTTTGACTATAGTCTACCCTAAAACAATGTTTGAGTCTGGAAATAAAAACTCAAGGACATCTTTGTGCTGCTTTCTGCGGCAAACACGTTATAAAAACCTCTTTAATCTGTTTCCATTTAAGTGGTTTTGCAAGCCTCCTTATTTGTGTTTTGGTCTTATGAGAGGTATTTTCCTTACTGGTGGTAAGTGAGCACAACACCCATTCAAGAGATATTTATTGAATTGTTTAATTTGAAGAACTTTTCCTACTACTGGGATAAGCAAATTTCTGGAGATTTTATAGATGTTTTTAATTAATGAAGAATTTGTTTTTTTCCCATGTTATGAGTGGGGTTTAATGATTACAAATAGATGGCAGGTGTAACTATGTTCCTGATTCTAGTCTGTCAAAATAAATCTGGAGTTTTTCCAGCAATAAAAAAAATCTGGAGGTTTTCCAGCAATAAATTAATTGTTTGTATTCACACCTGAGTTTTAACTCCTTTATATTTCTCAGAGTTTAAGTCACTTCTTCCCCTTCTCTTTTCTTCTTTTTTCTAAATTTTTCTTGGTTTCACTTCTGACTGAACTCTGTGACAATGTTTTTCTTTCCTTAATACTGACTTCCAGTTTTATCTCCACAGTTTCACTTTGATTGTATTTCTTTGAGCACACAGCACAAATCTTAAAGCATGACCTGTATCTTCCAGCACTACGCCAGGACATCAGAATCCCAGCAAAGATCAGAAATCCTCTAGGAGTATTGGTGTCAACATCTTCCCTAAAACCTTCAACATTTTTTGGCTCTCCAAGACTACTTCTGGCTGGGCAGGTCTGTTTGCTGCTTTATAGCAATCTTCAAGGACATCACTGAAAAAGCTCTAGTGATTATCCCTTCTCATAAACACCAATTCACTGCAAAGTATCCATATATAGCTAATAACATTCATTACTGCATCTCTGGACCTCTGGCCTTGCAGATTTTTAGGTGATTGGTTATCAATTGAACTGTGGTTATCAATTGATGTCTGTGGTACTCTGAGAGAAATTACCTAATTTTCTGTTTCTTGGTGCAGCAGTGCTTGCTGTCTTTCTTTCTATCAAAAGAAGCCATCTATCTGCACAAACAGAACCATCCACTTAAGTGGTCATTCCAACTCCAGCACCGCTGTACACATCTGGGGAAAATACTTTGCTCTCATTAGCATAGGACCTGAGATTTTCACTGTCTCTAATCTCTGTTCTTTATGATAGATCTGAGACACCTGTTGGGAAGAATTCATGCACAGAAGAAAGTACTGGATGGCTGGGCAGGTTATTCTGCAGAGAGCCCAGGAGTTCAGCGTCTGCCCTCACTGCCAAAGCAGTGTATTGACCACGAAGTGCTAGGCACGAACTCATCTGTCATTCCCAAAGATCCAGGTTCTGCAGTTTAGACAGGGTCAGAAAGATTCTTCCTTTCATGTAATGTTACATAGGAGAAATACATGCATGCGTTAGTGTATGTGCTGGAAACGTCTCTCCAAGCTAGTGGAGCAAAGCCTTCAGACCAATACACTTCGTTATCACTCCATAGCGACAGAGAAGCTTCTTCCTCAAGGGATTTCCTAGCTCCTAGACTAGACATTTCCTGGGGCCTCTTATTTCATTGAAATATGAACCATAAGTCTAACTGGTCTACCTTTCGATACATGTCTGGAGGAATACTAAAAGGAATTTGGTATGTTTAAAATTTGACAGCTTTGCAGACACAGCCAGCAATGGGAAATCATAGTTGAACTCGAAAATCATTCAGAAAAGAGGGATGAGTAGCTATTGGAATAAAATTAAGACAGCAGCACATTAATGTGTCTTCAGCCTTAATAAAGGTAGCTCCTCTTATACTGTGCTCCAGCTCTTACAGTTAATTTTGTTCACCCACTCTTTGGCACATGATACATAAAAACATACATTCCGATCTTACACTCAATAATACCTTAGCATGAAGTTAAGAAAGAATGCTGTCCATTCTTTGTGAATGCTTACTTTTAGCTAGCAGCATTATTTATCTAAGAGAAAAACACAGTTACCATGGCTTTATTGGAGTGGCCTCCTCCTTGGAACTCAATGGTTCCGAAAGCGTCCGTCGGGCTGAGCTGCGTGTGCTTGCTGATGGACCACTTCTCCGACTGGATGTCATTGCGAGTAAGCCTGGTTTCATTTTTCTCATTCTGAGTAACGGAGGCGCTTGGAGGCTGTCCAATGTGTTGACCTGTTAGACGCCCACAGCAACACCTATGACATTACACAAACAGAAAACCCGAGTCACGTGCGAGTACAAACTGGACAGGGAAACAAACCACAAAAAGAACCCAACCCCTTCTCCACTCTGCTGATTCCTTTCCTGAAGCCTTTATGTATGGAAGCAATATAGTACATATATTACCTTTTTTTTTTCCTGTGTCTTGCTTACCTTGGACTCTCCTATATTTCAAAAAAATCATGCTTTGTTCTAAACATAAACAAAATGAAATTAAAGAACGTTCTGTGTTCTCTTCAGGTAACATCAGGACAAGTGATCAGCTTTTGCATGGATTAGCATGTATTTTAAATCGCCAGTTTAATGCATCTACTTCCTTTTGATAGTGTGGTGTGTCATGCGTCCAACTTAGGTAAATATTCAATGCACTGAATATTGAAGTAAGAAGATAAGGAAATTAAACACAGATGCTGATACACCCTTACCTTTTTTTTAGGAAATAAGTTTTGAAATGGAAACGAATAGTTCCCATAGGAGTCCATCATTCCAGATGTAAATCAACTACCTTCTGAACAGATAAGTTTACAAAATATTTATGTCCATATCCATTGTATGGATATATATAGAGACAGAGACTTTTTCAAAATCAACTTTCATTTTTCATACAAGTAACATGCAATTACCTATGGGGGTCTTTGGTGCTGGGTATGATATGAACACATTCTCTCTTGTAAAATGCTCTTTCTATCCATGACTTCTGTGCCTAAAAAAGAGAAAGGAAATGCCTTGAGCTCAGTTTGCTTATTATATACAGTACAACTGTAGAAAAACTTCAAGCATAAGAGAAAATTCCACTGACTCTTCAGATAAGCAGTGCATATTTTGCTGAGAGCAAACATTCCATTAGAACTATGGTTCCCTTCTAGAGCTAAGCACCCAACACAAGCTTTTAATATTGTTTTCTTATTCACTAGCCAGATGACCTTGATGCTGTCATCTATATTCTCATAAGAGAGGAAGGAATCTCTGGAGAAGAATTAACTCAAAATCTAAACCTTTCTGCGTGGCAGAAAAGACCCTACACATACGCATTTAAAACACCTCTGTTTCTGTGTCAGTGATGAAACTAAGCGAGATTTAACCAAAAAAGCCCCGACAACCAAACCAACCCAACCACCCGATACATTGTTACACAAGCACTGAGAATGCTGTTTAACGCAGAAGCAGAAACTACAGCCTCTATGTGGACACCTTAATTAAAAAAAAAAAAAGAAAAAAAAAAGAAAAAGATCTGTTTCTGAAACAAGACACAGAAAATTTAAATACATTGAATCAGATGACTGGCAGGTAGCCTCTAAAATAGTTCAGTGAAGCTATGGCTGTTCGTAACACTCAAGATCGTCCACCACATATTCACAGAAAAGCAAGAAATGTCCCTCAGCATAGTCTTAATTGTCAGATTCTCAAAAAATCTATTTAAACAGAAAGAGAGATGGGTAGGAAAGAAAAAGGGAAAAGACAAAAACAAACACAGAACAAGAAAGAAGAGACTTTCAGTGTTCTGAAATATTTTTAATTATCTAGGAAATCCTCACTCCATATACTATGAGTTCTGGTAAGCTCCCTAAAACATTCACTGAGATAGAATTCTATTATTTCATTTAATAAGGATATGAGTTGAAGCTTTCCTTTGAAAATTCATTTAAAACAGATTCATTTAATATATTTATATAATAAAATTATGCACTTAAGTGCACAGCATAAACAGAACTAAAAACTATGAACTACGTCAAAATTATCTGAGAATTAAGTAGTGTGAAATGAAGTTTAAACAATTTAAAGGAAATATGAGTATCTTGCCTCTACAGAAGGAGAACTTTTGAAACTGCTGATGTAACATTACTTAGCTAACTGATGTCACCTTTTACTATGTAAGGGTATATAAGTAATACCTATGTATTACTTTTACGAACTAATGTTACATGACTATCTGATGTTACCTTCTTGTCAATTCAACCTGTATCCCAATTTTCCACATTTAAAATGAGAACCCTCTGCTTCTGAAACTTGTGAAAATCACTGTGAACTGTTGAAATTTCGTGGAGTCAGTGAATGTCACCAGCACAAACTATAAAGTACCATAAGAAGAATTTCTAGCTACATCTACTACTTACCAGTCCCAATATTTAGAATACTTTATTCTTTTGCCTTTTATACAGAAAATAATTCCTTGCTGGATCTAGTGATCACTGGTGCTATTTAACAATATTTTATCTTTGGTTTCCTTGCGTTTTTATTTGAAAAATCTGCTAGACTTCATATTTTGTAGGAATAGCAGATACCTAGCATCACTTTTACAGTCAGAAAAAAAAAATATTAAAACCATTAAATAAAACTGTATTTAGCTGATTTTTCTCACAGTAGCAAACAGAAGTTTAATGTATTATAGAAGATTGGGCAAGATTCATTTTGTTTAAACAAAGTATAGTTAAATAGAAATTCTGAAAGCTAAAAAAGTTTTATTTTACCTAAGAGAGACTACCTTGAGGTTTAATGTCTTATAACTTCTAAATATCATTTACCAAATATATTATTATCTTCATACTTTTCTGCAAAAAATGTGTCTTGGTGAACTTTCTAGCTACACAGAACTAATGTGTCTCTTCTAAAGGCGGTCACTAGCTAAATTTATCTCAAGATACAGTACAAAAAGGTGCCATAACAGGTATTCGCTGAAATGTTTTCTTTAGGTATGAAAGCAAGCTTTTATATAAAACCCAAGAAACCAACATTTAAAATTTGTTTTCCTACTCTTTCTCATATTGTGGAAAAGAAACAGAGTTACTTAAAAAAAATTAATAACAATAATAATAATAATTTTTATTTGAATTTTCATCACGCTTCTTCGAAGGTAATACTGAAAAAACAATAGCCTGATTTAAAATCTGCTTTATTCACATCAGAAAAAGATACTTTCCAGCTTTTAGATTTCAAACAATATACTACTCTACCCAGCAGAGTTGGGGTGACAAATTACATGATTTACTAATCTCACAATTCCTTCTCCTTCCAAATTTTAAAGAAAGCATCTGTTTTCACTGCCCCATGCCAGTTATCTTTCTGCAACAGATATAATTTGCAATGAACTATAAAGTTCAGAGATACAATAAATTGTGCTACTTGCCGTAAAGTCTTCATAACACAATAACTTCAGGAAATCAACATATTCATAACTAAACTGCCTGCATTAAGCTCTCACTTAAAAAGTGAATTAGTAAAGTAATAAAAAAGTTCAGAGAACTATAGCAAAGTATTTTCAAGACTAGTAGAGCAAGAAGCTTATGTTCTCTTTCTCTTGTTTCATAAATACTCCTTCAGCAATGGTTAATAAGACAATTTAAAGTCCACAGTGAAGTCATAAAGTACACGCCACACTGGAATTTAGCTTATTCATAGCTTAGCTCTCTGGGCAAGTCTTTCTCTTTATTAACCTCACTGTAAAGCCCCACTGAGAACATTTTATTTCTCTCTTTTCTTTACCTGAATATCAAACTTGGTGTTTAAGGCTGCCCCGGAGCAAAATCTGCTGCCCACGTTTCGCCACGGCCGGTCATTGCTAATAACACATTTGCGCCAGGCCGCCGCACAAGGCGCTCGCTCTGCCCGCGGCGCAGCGGAGTGAGAGAGCCAGCAAAGCCCTTGCACCCATTAGCTGCTTGGAATGTGCTGCTGTGGGATTAGCCTTGTTAAGGGTTCAGTGGGCACTCACCCATGGCCTCACAACACCACTTGGTTTGAACATCTAATCTGACGCCAAAAGAAAAACAAATCCCTTGAGAGCTTGGATTTAACAGGCACAAGCCTTGATGGGCTTTTTTCCCCCTCTGTTCTTTGCTCCTGAGAAAGCGAGCTGGTCAAAGTGTGATAAGATGCTCTAAGTTCTTAAGTTTGACTCAGGAAAACCAATCCATCAAAAGAAACACTGTACTAAGCTGGAAAGAGCTTGAGAACACAGAAGAAACTGTTACTCTGCAAAGAATGAAAGCAGTGTGCTTATTGGGCAACAGTGAGAAATCTATTGACAGTTGAAATATATTGCAATCAATCAACAATGGCAATTTTCCAAACAAACTGGGGTTTTGTCACTGTTTCCCACCACAATTGATGCATTGTATATAACTTTTCATAACCACAAACCTTTGTCTTTCAGAGACAAGCAGCTGCATTGCAATTAAAAGTTGGTAACTCTAACCAAAACTTGAATATTTACAAATTTGGGGACTACTTCTTTACTGTACCCTCTTGATACTAACACTGGTGAACAACATTTTTACATATGAACACCACTTTAATTTTTATTTTAGTACCTAGCAATTACATACATTTAGTTACTTCAAGAATTTTCAAGATGTGAAGTATTTTGACTCTCACCCCCTCTCCCCTCGCATGTTTGCTTTAGTTCCTCTCTACTCCTAAATATGCCTACATCCCAGCCTTTCCTTATTATTAAGGGTGCATCCTATGCATGAAAAATATTCTGTTCATCCTTGCTACTGACGAATACACTAAACTGATGAAGCTCTAAACTGTCCTGCATGTACATTGGCTCTGATGGGCCCAAAATGGGCAAGGCTGAGAATATGCATCAACTTTTAAACTTCTTACACCATCACACACATGGAGAAGCTTCTGCTAGGCTGGCTAATCCATGAGATTGCTTTTGTCTCTTGGTTCCCTAAGTTTCTGTGTAAAATACATACATGTATTTTGTAAATATTAATGTATTTATTAAGTACGTGAATACACACACTCTCTATGTGTATGTAAATATACACACACACACACATTCTTTACCAGCAAACCTGTAACTTGAGAGGTTTCTGAACCAGAGATTTTGTGCTTATCTTCTGAGACTTCTTAAACACAGGATTGGACCAAAGATGGTCTGTGGAGAACAACGAAGGTGAAGTTGCAGCCAAGAAAGCAGTTAGTAAACAGCTCTACAAGGTAAAGAATATGATGGGGAGTCAGCAAGTAAAGACAGCTTGCATTTTAAAACTAGGCAATTTGGTTTGGTTGAGAGGGTGGAGAAAGAGTGAGTTGAAGAAAGGAAAGATCTCACTACGGAGATAACTGGTTAAAAATCTTAGCTGGATTTGAAGTGAAACTTCAGTATTTGAACTTGACAAAATTATGGAGAATGATTCTGGATTCAGGTTTCAGCTTGCAGAGTAACATGGGGCAGAAGCCACATATTTTGTCTTAAGAAATCAACAAAAGAGACAATGGTTATATTAATTCCCATATGTCACCCAGTGGCACTAGGACATTTCATAGCAGAGATTAAAGTAGAGTTCGCATATACAACTCATGCTACAGGAAATTACAACTGTCTTTGCATAGCTCATTTAAAGATGCATTAACTTAGGACTCTGTGGCAATGAAACTTCCAGTGGCATACATATTTCTATATTTCGAGGGGTAATAAAGAAAGAGCCAATATGCAGAGATAGCTGGTTTTTTTTCAATATGGTACAACTGCGAAACAGTGCTTTCAGAGGTGGATGCTGCCTGTTTCATGATACTAACATACACATTCTTTAAATTTTCAACCCAGCTCACTCTATTTATGAAACAAACTATTAAAACAGCAGTGAACTCAGTACTGATTCCTCATAGAAGGTGAGGACGAATATTTAAAGACAGGTTTCACTGGGGAAAGAGAGGTGTTAAAAGCCTTTCTCTGCTTCGCAGTGGGACAGAGCAGCTGGACAGGCAATAGGGTATTACTGAAGGAAATTGCAGAGAGGATTTAGAGGAGCATATGGTGACACAGCAGCATCAGCGCTATTGCAAACTGTTGTGATTAGTATTCCTTAACCAAATGGGAACATTTACAAACCCCACTGTCTCTGAGTAACAACCCTGCATCTGTAAACTTCTATAGTTAAATCAGTACAAAGGAAGGCAATGCTTTAGCATAACTTTATTGCAAGGTGCACTCGGGACAAATTTCTAACCCTCTTTTCAACATTGTGCAATTATAAGCACTATAAGCACTTTTATGTCATTCTTGAAGCATTAGGAATTTACCTGTCTGGACATTAACTCAGGAATCATTGGGCTGTCTCAAAAGATTTCATTTTCTAACAGATATTTATTACTAGTAGCATCTTAGAGGCTGGCAATCCGGCCTTTGCACACTAGAGCTGTATTTATGTATGTTTTGTTCTTTGTCTCACAGGCTTCTCAAGCACTTTACCATCAGAGTTGTTACAAAAAAACCCGCTGAATTGTCTTGAGAATCAGGTTGTATTCAGTACAGAATAGGAGGGCATAGAATGCAGTCATTTATTATTGCAGTATATCATTACAGAAATTATCTGCTAGCATTGTTTACCAGATGTAATTTTTATACTGTACTAAGAAGAAATAGAGTAATTTAAAAATAATCAGGAGCTTTTCATTCAATGTTTTATGATTTTAGTAATTATATCTGACATTTTTCTTACTGCAAGGACACAGAAATGGAAATGCTATGTCTCTGCTAATGCTACTGTGCAAATGTGTGTTTATGCTTCATACAGACATTATATAGAACAAGCATATGTCATTATTATCCATGCTATTGATGAATTAACTGAAAAACTTAAAAGGTATTTATAAAATAATGAGAGAAAAAGATTAGATGAAAAATTGGTGTAGACATCCGGGTTCCTACAGGCCTCCTCAGGATCTGTAGAATTGTAAATGGAAAATTTTAAAGAAAACTTCATTAAAATGAAAGATATATATTGTGAAGAACACGTTCAAAGAGTGCTTTCTTCTTATGGGTTTTAGCATATGAAAGGAAGAATGAAGCCTATCAACTTCATTCATGAGGTTTCTTCAGATACATATTTATGATTTCACAAAAATTGCTGTGAGTTTGAAATTGTTTAAGCAAGTAAATAAACCCTTTCTAGTACGAAAGCCTTACTTGATCAGACGATGGATTTATCTAGACCTCTGTTTGGTCTCTACCAGCGTCATAAATAGAGGCAATAAAAAAGGGAAAACACACCAAATGTCTATAATGCTTTCCTCTAAGAGTTTCTCAGCTAACAATTATTTTCTGCTCATGGACTTCCCAGAGCGTTGTGATTTCTGCATGTTCTGTAACCCTTCATGGGCTTTCTCTTACCAACTTGCCTGCTGCTTTCTTGAAAATTTTCAACATCCTTCACATCTTGTCCTTGCTGCAGAGGGAAACACTTCCTTCCCTTTGTTTTGAATGTGAGAGAGGCAGCAAACACTTAATTCCCATCCATCCTCTTCATACCGGTTATGGTTTTCAAGATACATTCTGAAGTTGGTTTTTTTCCCAGATTAATCATTTATCAAGTATCTCCTCACACAGAAAGCATCTGTTACCTTTTATCATCCTTGGTGCCCCTCTCCAAACCTTTTTCAACCTTTCCGCCTTCTGGGAGGAATGGGAACTGTGCACCAGTGGTGGACTGACTACAGATTGGTGTAGTGGCAAGTGGGCATTCCCTAGTTCGGTATCTATTTCTTGCCTAATAACTCCCATAAAAGATTGATTTTGTTTTCTTGACCACCACAGCTGAGCACCGTGGTACACTTTCACAGAAGTATCTAGTTTAACCCCAATACTTCCCTTCAGAGTACTAAAAAATTAATGGTGTAGAACTGCTATAAAAATCAAGCTGTTTTAATCAAAATCTAACAGAGCAGTAATAAACCTATATGAAGTTCTAATTTATGTCAAATGCATCTTAAAAAATCACAATGAAAAATGATATTGAAGTCTATAGCTGCAAATATATGACAAGAAAGCAAAATACACAGGGAATATTTTTCTGCCACTCAGTGCTGGCAGATTATTTATCTTTTAAACTACTAAGCTTGTTTCTGGATTCTAAAAGAGTACAACATTATCCCTAACTCTTCAAACTAAGGAAAAAAAAAACAACTTTCACATTAAGCAAGGTCTCATGCTTTCCAATAAAAATCGTGAGGTTAAAATGCACACGTAGGAGTTATTCACTGCATCTTATTCTGGTTTGAACTATTCGATTTCTAAACTAGTCATTCTACCCCATAAATGTATGACAGCTATAACATTGTCTGCTTTTTCATTAGATTGAGGTGGTTTTGTTAGCCTCGGTGTGGGTGCTGAGCTCATGAAGGAATTAAGATTAAATTGTACATAACTGCATGAGAGCGTCTGAACAAATGAGGATTCCAGGATATTCCCCAAGCCTAAACATTCATTGGACCAATTTTATGTACCTGTTCAAGTTTCATCTCATCTAACATCCCTGCAGTTACTCACAAGTCCCTCTGGAGCCCCCTGAATAATTCAGTCCCACAGGCATCCTTTGTGACAAGGCTCTGATTGAGGCCCCGGTTTCTCCACCTCCGGCCTTCCCAGGCACCTCACGTCTGATGTCCCCAGACTGCGGTAAAACTTCAACCAGCCTCTCCAAGCTATTCTTGTAACTATCTTTGTGCCAGATACATCGGTGTGTGCACACTGGGTTGGAAACCTCCTGGATCACTCTTGCCATCTTTACTTTGCAAAACATGGGTACTAAATTGCACAAATCCTGCATAGATAAGGCTATTTAATTTTCTGTCCTATAACATGGGTCTTGTACTTTTTTTTCCCAACGCTTTATGCCCCAGATTTTACTGATTCCTGCCCTGTGAAACATCAAATAACAGAGAGATATGTTTTAGGCATGTGCCAAGCCCCATGTATCATTTAGATTTTGATAGCCAAACGGTGGCATTGACTAGAGTGCTTTTAATGCTAATTGTTTATATATGTTCTTTTCAAGAGATGGTGGACATACCCTGAATCAATTTACAATATTGCTCTTTCATTTGCCATTCAAATTGCATTATAAAGAGCAGCTTCAAATTTTGTTATATGACCAGTGATACTTGGACTGGAAACAAAGGTACTATTTTATCTAACTCTTAAATATTACAGGGAAAAGTTTAACAAAAAGATGCCAGTGATTTATCACTTGAAACAAAACTAAGTAAAATCTTAGCAAGTCTTGATACTGTCATCAGATCTAAGAAAAACATTTCGAGCACATTACCAAAATGGATATTTTGACTTTGACTCAAACCACAGTCTTTCACCAAACATGATGTTGAATGGAGGAAGTACAGACAAGATTTCAGGTTTCAGAGTTTACATCCATATTACAGCTATTACTCTGACACTAACATAAAGTGTGAATGGAAAAGCATTCAGAAACATGATACTTAACGAGAAGTAAATGTTTATTTTCAATTTTGTTGCCTGTACCTGCTCTCATGTGATCAGAGCAAAAAGGGCAGATGCACCTCTGGAAGAAGGCAGAAGCACCACTGAGCAGAGGAAGAGGGCACAGCCCTTCAACTTCTGCAATAGCTCCTGGAGCTAGGAATACAGCAGGTCTTCCCCCCAAGCCTAATTTTGGAAGGTTTGGATCCTTCCACAAAACTGCATAAGCAGCTGTTCCTCTCCTTCCCCAGCAGACCTTCCCTCTCTGCCTTGTCTGACACAACGTGAAGGAAAATATCAGAGAATGTCCAGAACTGTTTGATAGACCTTCTTCCATACAACCCTTAGTGACCTTTGATTTTAGGCAGTGGCAAGGCAGCAAACAAGCAAGCAAACAAGCAAACAAACAAACAAATCAAAACAACAACAAAACAACAACAAAACAACAACAAAAAGTCATTAAAACCATTAGCAAACATGCAGCAAATCTCTCATGGACCTGTTTTTGAGAACAGAAACCTGGTCCCTGCAGTAAGTTACATTTCTTTTAGAAAAACTCTCACAAAGTTTGGCATTACAGTATTTTATTTCCTAGTGATTTTGGCATTATAATGTTCTAGAATTATTATAATCTAGGCTTAGTTGTGTAGTTAGCATTTTTTCCCCTGTTAAGCCCCAGAGACTGTTAATATTAGATTTTCCTGAAAAATACTGTCCAAGTTTCAATTTTCCACCTAAAGCAATGTTACAATCCAGAAAAAAAACCAAAACAAAAAAACCCAACAAACAAACAAAACACCAAACAACAACAACAAAAACAAAAAACCCCAAAACAAATGCCCCCAAAAGCCCAAAAAACCCCCCCAAAACAAAAAACTCACACAACTAAAGTATGATCTAACGATTAAATTCCTGCATTAATCAGGAATATAGTAATAATATATAGTAATACATTTTTCCTACCAAAAATTGGTTTTGTTATACTATCTACAGCAAATTTACTTAACTGTGAACTATGAAGTTCAAAACACAAGAATATGATCATTTCTGAAGCAATAGGAGTGAATGATCAATTTGAAACACTGTCAGATAAAGCCTGGTTCAGCTACTGTGAGCAGTATGAGAAACTGTTTCCATGCATTTTGCTTGTGCTTTAAACGTACAATGCTGTTGTGAGGCAAGTGGGTGCAACTGTGTGATGATGCAAGCAGCACATTTAAAATATCGTAATTCAGCAAATCTGAAACACTTAGACAGACCCTTGTAGAAGTAGAAATATTCTATACCTCTGACCAAAGGTTCACAGCATTATGTAAGTCAGTAATTTTTTAAAAAAGATTTTAGATTAAATATTATTCTGTAACCTACATTGCTAAAATCACTCCTACATGTTAAAATCACTCATGCAAAAACTAGTGGCAAATTTATGTGGTTTTGATCATGTTCAGCCCATAAGAATTCTGTGTCATGCATACGGCTGTCAGGGTCGAGAGACAAGGAATAACTTTTTTTTTGGTCAAGTTTTCCTTATCTTTCTAGTATTTCTCAGTTAGAATCACAACTACATGAGAGAAATTGAAGGCCTTTGTCCACTACACTACAATATTTTTCATCCAGGTTGATGTTCCAGAGCTGATCATTGCTCCTTTACTCCCCTTGGCAATGCAACTTTTCTTTTTCCTTCTCTTCATCATCAGTCTATTCTGATCCAGCTTCAAATGGAAAACAAAGACCACTGTGACTAGTGCTGTCAACTCTTATCCCTCTCAGACGAAAGCCGTCAGACTACCTGATCCAAGAGCCCTATAACATTCTGAAAACAGGAACATTTCAGAGAGGTAAAATTAAGGACATAAATCTATCACAGTTTGAGCCCAATTTTGCATAAGCGCAAGACGCAAGGTATTTTTTGCCATGTAGCTCCATGTGTACAATAATTATTTGTGGCTTTCCCTGTGGATTGTGCAACTTCACAGGTTGTTCCTCAGCATGCACTTTCTTAATTGGCAAACGACTTAAAATCTTATAAGTCATATTCAATGCAAGTTATTCCAAATGTTCTGTGACTCAAGTATGACTGTAAAAGCACACCCATTTTTCTAGGATGCACATAATTAAAGTCTTACCACTTTTTTTCTTTCTGCACACATAAATCCGTTATTCCCGTTGTCTGCCAATGTTTAGCAAAAGCAAACACATAGTTTTTTTTAATAATAAAGCAGCAATCACCAAATAAGATTTTACGAAGTTTCATGACTTTTCTCTGGGGTCAACTTAGAAAGAAAAGAACAGCCTTGAGACATAAATTCTTATTAAATCACGAACTAAGAAAAGAAGGAAGTCACAGGAAATACAAATTACATAGGTACTTCTCATGTTTCTTGTTTGATCTGAACAGCAGGTCTTACTTTAAAATGAATGTTGAAAAAATCAGCTAGTATTTCTATTTTTGTATGTTTGCAACTTGTTTAAATCTGCAGAATTCTGCAAGGAAAAGACAATATAAAATCTCAAGCAGGATTTAAATTTTAAATTATTGCTTAGGAAATCACTTTGAAGGTGATCTATATCAAAATTTAATCATATTAACTATGCTGGGTATCAGCACATAATTACGACCCACATTATAGATAATACCAAATATTTCAGTGGACTTTGCATTCTATTTTAATTTATGGAAGTAGCTTTGTTTGATGTTTGGAAGGTTTACTGAAAGGCCTTCTTTCAGCTGTTCTGGCTTTGATTTAACAAGACTATTAAGACAGTCCTACAGTTTCATTTCTAATCCTTGAATCAATATTAGGATTAGAATTTCATAGTGAACCTGGGTGGACCTCATTAAATCTCAAATCCTGCAAATTCTTGCTTTTTGGGCAACCCACAGCTTAGTGACTTTGGAAAATTTCAAGGACTGGAGCCTAACAGTGAGGAAAACAAGCCCCATGCTGTCACACTACTACCATACTTCCTTGTGCCTTTAGCCACAACAGGTGATTCTTTGTCCTAGTTTTGTTAACCAGCTGTCACAAATGATATCAACAAAATAATCGTTTTCTTTGGCATTTAATATCCTTACATGCAGTAACTCCTGCAATTTTATACATGTATAAGCACAAAACACAACTGGGGTGGAGGACCCCCACTACACCAATGTAGAAGGAAACAGCAAGCATGGATACTCTTGTTGAAGCCTTGGAAAGAGACTCAGACTCAAAGGCAAAAAAGTTGTAAACATTCATCACCCAATAACCCTACTTTGTGGGACTGAGCCTCATTTACTCTTTCTTCCACAAAATTTTGAAATGAATAGTCATGGCAAAGGTTATTGATTGATGATATAACTTGCAGAGGATTAATATCACTTTTGTACCATCACAGGAAACAGCTTGGAAAGCCACTGGGCAGGTATTTGAACACGAAGACAGGAAGAAGAGAATTGTCTCCACTTTTTGGTAGATCTTATCTTCTGTTGTTTTCCTCTAGAACCTAGAAAAATATTTTCATGTGACTGGACAGACGTTGTAGAACTTTTAATGAAGTATTTTCTACAGGCTAATCAGTCCATCTTCCATCTCCCTCATAAGGCCCAGATGACTTCCCTAAACCATTCCTGACCTCACTGCAAGCTTTAGGCCTAAGAAAATAGGCATTGGTATGGCTTGTGAGTCAGCTGGTCAGCCTGTCTAGTCACAGCTGACTCTTCCTACTTGGAAAGGTATACAAGAGAAAGAGAGCTGTGGTGTAAGGCACGGCTTAGATCACGCAGTGTAAATACTGTAGTGTAACATCGCTGGCATGGGAAGTGCAGTTTCCACCCTGCCATCCCATGAAGGTTGGTATGGGTTGCTGAAGGGTTAGACAAGGCTGCCAAAATGGCCATCACACTCATCTGATAAAACAGCTGGAATTTGAATTCCTAGACACAGAGTGATTCATGTGAAATCTTACAATAGAAAATTCATTTGGGTTTTTGGGGAGTTGTTTTGCTGAGGCTGTTTGGGGCGGGTTTTTTCACTTTTTCATTCTGTGAGACCTGCTCTAAGATTTGCAGTGACAGAAATCAGAACAAAAGCATGTCTGAAGAACATTTTACCTTGAGGTGGAAACACTTTGGAAAGCAAGGTGGTATGGGCCTTTCATTAAGTTAGTATCAATCAAATATTGTCTGTTAAAAGACAACGCAGTGTTTATAGTAATAAACTTGAACTCTATAGGGTTATTCAATTCTGTACACCCAAATACATGTGACTTAGGATAAAAATCCCTGCTGCTCCCCAGTGCTCTACAGTGATTGCATTTTGCAATGTTCTAGAGGATTCTGGAAGGAATGAAACATAAATTTTGTGATTAATTAGAGTTCCTGCTTTTAATGAATTGTCATAATATAGATAAGGAAAAAAACTGTTAAGACGCAGGCCTTATTATTTGCAAAGGTGTATGATGGGGGTCACTCACAAGGAGGGCATGTAAGCAGTTTTAAATTACTTTTCTTGTTTAGACTTGACTTTGATATAAACACTTTAATGTAATACCCTTTTTTGACTATGCTGAATATTAAAATCTAGTGACCACGAGGAAAACAACCCAAACACCTTTTACTTTAAACAGGCTTGAGAAATTTCTCCTTTTTTCTTTATTTTTGTTGTTTAAATCTCCTAGAATTTGATTACACAGCACATTCCAGCTATCTGCCCCTGCGGGCCCCTCTATCAGGACTTTCTGATTACTACTTATGCTTTGTTTCAGAGCACACCCTTGAAGGATTTCATTTAATAGAGATTAGTACCTTTATTAAACAGTGGTTAATTGAAGTCTCTGAGCCCTGCTAAATGCTGTTCAGTGAAGTGGATTAGTTGCTTTAATTTTTGCTCTCTCACACAAGAAAATAACATAAAGTGAAATAAATACCTTTTCCACTGGTCTGCCAAGGGTGATATTATTATAGGGCTTTTACCTTATATATTTTAAGATGGCATTTTTCTAACTTACAGAGATACCTCTGGTTCAGCAAACTTAGAAACTATGTTGATCCTAAAAACCCTCTCTTAGATTGGTTTAATTTTTAAAAAGAATAAATTAAGACCACCATCAATAACGCCCTACTAAATGTATGACCAAAATCTGTCACTGTTTCCTCTTTCTGATCAGAAGAGGAAAAAAATCAGAAAAAAAAAAAGTAACAGAACATTTATAATTTATAATTTTAAGTTTGATTGTTTCCCTAGGTTTTCCTGTAATTAGCTTTTTTATGCAACAATATTACTTTCAGTTGATCAGCAATATTAAAAAAGATTATAAAAACTTACAGAATGTCAGTAACTCATTAAAGAATATTAGTTACTCACTCAAGACCAATTTATCAAAAGGTTACTTAGAAAATTTTAGATTGTAAACGAAGATATCTGCTTCATTAATTTTTCCTCTTGACTTCTCAAGGAATGATAACTTAAAACTCGACTAAAAGTAATAGGTTGTGTTAATTTTACTATACTGTCTGTACTCTGGAAGTTCTTGCTTAAAGAAAAGAACTAATTCTTAGTCAGATTTGGAAAAGAGGATTAAATGAAAGAAAATAACTCACCAAAAGCAACTTAAACTTATTAAAAACTTACAACTTATTAACTTTTCCAGGTGCTTAACTTATTAAAAACACCTGGAAAAATACCTCTGCTTCTATGAGAGTTGTGATAATAAAACAGCTCCTATTTTTGCCAAGCAGAAGAATTACTGATGAGCTCCAAGGGCCGTGAGAAAGGCTCAGTCCGGAGTTATGCAGGGGCACCTCTGGTTGCTCTCTAGCACAGAGCTCTGGCCAGGTTTGCAGGCAAGTAAGAGGCTGCTGTGATGGCTGTGTTCCACAGGTATAGCCTGCAACACCACCCTGGCTGCCGCACTCCAAGGAGCTGCTAAGTGTGAAAGCTGCTCAGTAACAGCTTCAAAGAAAAAAAAAACCCGCGTAATTAGTTACTATTGCTGTTGTCAACCTCTGCTATGTTTACCATATTCAAAATACTTCCAAATAAGATCTTGGTACAGCAAGGTAGGTTTACCAGTTTAGAAGTTCATGCTCTAAGAATAGTTTAGCCGATATTTCATAAATGAGACACTTCGCGCCAAGTAAAACTGAAAGTAGTAACAAAAAGGTTGCAGCAGAAGTTATTGATATTTCACACTGTTTTTAGACAGATACGAGAGAGGAAAGAAACACTGCAGTAAAGATGACTTAAGTGGATTTCATAGGGAAGTGCAGGAGGACTCAAATTTTAGTTTCATCTTTTGAAAAACATTAGGTGAGGATTGCATTTGGCCAAACTTCACAATTGTTTCTGCCAGGCAAAACCATGGAAATCAGTGGTATAACATCACCGAAACCCAGAGACAAATTTGGCCCTGAACTTGTCTGCTTTTCTGTCAATGCTGGAAATACGTTCTATATCAGACTTCATTTATTGCATTTAGTGCTTTCTAATGTCACTCCCTCGGGCCTTGCCAGGCAACACTCGTGTATTAAAGTGTCATTAACAGCACTAATCTGTCTGCTACTTCATCTCCAGAACAGGGTCTGCAACAGGAGATATGACAACTAAAATAAAGTTCATCTTATCCAGCTTGCAGAATTTACAGATTCACAGCATGAATGAGGCTCAGATCAGCCACATCTGCTTGAAAAGTCTGCAGACAGAAGTGACAGGTCAAGCCAGTGTGGCTACTGATGTGAAGGGAAGCCTGATTTCTTAGCAACCCAAAGGACTGCACTGTAACACAACTGGGAATATTATTCTCTTTTTCTTTTATGTTTCCGCAGAAATTTTGCATCTTTTCAAAAGAAAAAAAAGATAATACAAACCCTCCATCTCTGAGGATTTAATGTGCACTTGTCAATTCATAATTATGCACAGAGGAAGCACATGAACTTATCGACAGTTTGGGAAGGTGGCAGCTCTAAGGGCACAGATTTCTGCATTAGACCAGGCACATCACATAAGTAACTCCAAATCAACAGCGGCAGTAAAGAAAGGAGATCTGAGTGAGGAGCATATCTGGGCTGGGTTTTCTCTACTCCTCCAGCCCTTGGAGACATTGGGAGCTGGTTGTGGGGATGATGCTGATTAAGGTGGCCGATTTCCATTTCCACGAATTGGCATCTTCTCATTACAACCACAAATCTGACCTCCTATTCTCTGTGTTCACACTTGAAAGTTACTAGAGTGCAAATCACTCACCTGCAGTAATCCTCTGCACTATGCAACACTTTGCAAGCCTCCTATTCTTTAATTAGTGAACTGCATGTTAAAATTTTCAAGGACTTCATAGCAAAGGAAATGTGCAAGATTAAACTCAGGCACCAGTAATTCAGCATCATGGCTCTAGGTGTAATATGTTTTGAAGCAGACATTTCAGATCAACCTCTGAAAGCTGGGTCCTTCACCAAAAGGAAGAAATCTAAATGGTTCCCCATTAAAGTTCCCCATGGATTCTTCCAAGTGTCAGTATGTCATTTATGTCCGTATCTGCAAAATGCTCAAGGTAAGGAAAAATCAAAAGCTTACATTTATGAAAATCACACTGTAAGCCTCAAAAGCACAAGGTCTGCTTGTGAAAAATGCTCAACTCTGCTTTATTTTCTCACAAAATCACTTAATCAAGACTGGAATTTTATGTGTCTGTTTTCACTAAATTGCAGGTTTTAAGAGACTGAATGCTGCTGCAGTTTTCTTGTCCAAATAAAGAGTATGTAAAATGCCAACTGTGATGCTGAAAAGTACGTCACAGTATTCTTTGGTTTAGGCTTCCTTTTCAGCACAGATAGCTGTATTCTATAATACAAACAGTATTTCTTTTGTCTATATCATACAAAATAAAAAATTAAGATACCTCTAAAAACTCCATGGCCAAAGGACTTAGTAAGTCTAAAACCTGGAAGCTACAACCTCAGAGATGAGCTGCCCTTTGCTTTAAACGTCTCTTTTTCACACTTTAACAGAGAATAAGACTGTTGCCTTATTCTGTATGGCAATGCTAACAGGATCTAGGTCACCTGGCTTGCTCTATTACAATCATATGCAGACAGCTAGCTAGCTAAAAGACGTGAAAATTATTTTTTATAGGGAAAAAAAAGTCACAAGAGTTAACAACACAGAACAAAAAATGAAAGGATGTCAACGAAAGGAGTTGAAAACTAACACAATATATCTTAAGTTTCTGAATATTTCATTTAGATTGTTATTACTCCATTTCCCCTACAGCTTCCTCATTAATGTCTTAGACTTCAAATATCATGGGAAAGCATAGAGAAACAAAGAGAGGAGGATATTTTACAAAGATATATGCCCAACAGACTCGCTAGTTAGTAATGTACATTTGCAATGAGAACAATTTGTTCTCAATTTAGCTTTTTGATGGTCTCTTGACATTTTTACCACAAAGAATGCATTGTAATATTGACATTTTAGCTAACAGAGCTGAAGACACCAAACCAAGCATTTTTGGGGACCACCATCAAGCAGTCTTTCCCTGTAACAGCAGGCTGGGAAAGGGTTTGTTCCATTAGTACAGAATAAGTTCTGTTTATAATAGTTTCCAATACGTGAAAAAAAGACAAATCAGTACATGTGCCAGAGGGATCTTCCAGGGTAAAAATTGTTTGGCTCAAAGCACAAAAGCAGAGCATTGCCCAGAACATCTTTCTGCTAAGATGGGATGGAGCCCGTCTACGGAAAGCAAACAAATGCTGTATTTCTTTTTTTTTTTTAATGACCCAGGAAATACTGGGTTCCCACTTCCCATGCACTCCACAGCTGCTTTTCCAGGAGAATAATTCTATTCTGCATAACACAGTGAACACCCCAACGATAAAACCTACTTCCACCCTCTCTTTAAACAACTGCATTTAGAAGTGATTCTCTTCCCTAAAGTCCTTTCTCAGCTTCAACCAAAAAGGCTAACTAATACTGGCAATCTCTTGCCACTTGCTATGAGCTTTCCAGAAAGAGTCAGAGTAGATTTTTGAGTGGTAATTTGGAAGTTTCATTTACATTTTTCTTAAGCATTTTCCCAGTATCAGTATCACAGAAAATAAGATCATCTATGAATCTTTTAAAAGCAAATTGTGTCCCATGGTAGACTTTCAAGCAAGTTTGTGCAGATTTCTCTCTTACTGCTACTCATAAATTCAACTCTCTTTTATTGCAACAATGGAGAAAGAACAATTCCCCCAGCAGTGTGATTGATTTTTGTTTAATCTGAACCTTTTCACAGGCAAGAAAGGATTAAATGCACATGTCCTCCCTCCATAATTATAAGTCTACTCTGCTATCATTAATTTAACATTTATCACCTCTATTTGTAGTTACACCATACTTAAATCCTGTAACTTGCAGATTTTAAAATGGTTTATGTAACTTAACCCTTTCCTGTGCAGAAATAAATCTACCAATGTTCAGTGTAAGCCTCAGATGCCTGAGTCTTAAAATTAAGCATAGACCACTTGATTATCCTTAGTTAAATGAATGCAAAAAGCAAACAATGGAAAAAAGCAAATATCACAAATTTGAAAAAGAATGTCCTTATACATATTTAGCTTTGTTATAACTGAGCGGGATTTTATTAGTGTGTGGACTCGTACGGATTTATTCTGTTACAAAAACCCCCCACAAATTGCTATTAAAAAGTAAAGGGATAACATCTCTCCACTCCTCTTCAATCCCCCTACCAAATTTTCCAAAATGAAGAATCTTGAACCTGATGTAAGCTAAAAAATTTTGACCAGAACGTGACTTGATAATACAAAGCACATTGTTTCATCCTGAAATATTTTGTCAGTATTCAGAAGGCACATTTTTCATGCCTCTGTAAGGGCTGTTGCTGTTTAGTATAATTGTTTGTGTCATCAGGAAGATCATCTTTTTATCAACTTCAACAGGCTGAGACCCTGTGATTAAATTTTATATGAGGTATTTATGGCACAGGAAGGCAGAAGATCAAGGCTGTGATTACTACCTGCAGTTGTTACACCACAGACCTACGTTAGACTTGAGCTGCTGCCAGAAATTAAAGGTAGCTATCAATTCCATATCTATCTCAGGCATTTGCAGCCAATCATGTAGATTTTTATTATTTTATTTGAAGGAGCTCAACTACTGTTAGCAATAAGTCAACATTTAAAAAATTATATTTAATAGGACTTTTTTTAAGACTTAAGACAACTTGACTTTCCTTGAAGTCTCCAGTGACTATTACCCACAGCTTGAAAAATACTATTTCAAGTAAATATCTATGGTCCTGACATTTTGAAGGATTGTAAAATGCAACAGTACAGGTGCAGGTGGCATGGAAAGTGGTGAGGTGACTATATTTAGTATAAATTCTCCAAGACATGTACCATCTCCAAACATAGAAAAATCTATCACTGACTCATCCCCACCCACAAACATTTACTTAAAAGCCTGAGAAGGACTTTCCTAGTAGCAAATCATTGTCAGAGTATTCCCAAATGGCAACACATAGAGTGCAAGTGAATACCATGGAATTTTGGAGGGTTTACATATTTATGTAAGCATTCAAATTTAACCATAGATGATCCAACTATGTATTCCCAAAACATTAACTGTCGTAGATTACAATCCACAAGGCAGTCAAGATTCTACCATTTCTTGACATCTGATGTATTTCAGGTTTTTAAAAATGTTAAGTTTGTATTTATTAATTAATCATGACACCTTCAGATCATACTTTCAGCTTTGTTCTACAGCTATTTGTTCTGTGATACTAGTTATCCATTTCACTGCCTGTTAAAAATGTTCCATATAATGATTTGAACCTCAGCACAACATGAAAAGTTGAAAAAACTTAGATAGTTCACTAATAATTAGAAAATATGTAGAAATTGGTTACTACTCACTCTAGTTTTCAAAACAAACATGGCTTTGCAATTAGTATCAATCAAAACACTGAAAAGTTACCCTAAGCCTTCAATCACAGATTTTCTTTTGTGATTAAATGTATAAATGATTGGCATCTGGATCTAAACACAGCGAGTCAAATTCAGTTTCAATCTCTCTTGAGTGAAGTGAGATTTGTGTGCTTACATGAGAGGTGAATTTGATCCAAAATACGTAACTGTTTGCCCAGAGAGGCTTAATATCTTGAAAAATTGATTTTCTTTGCAACCAAATATACAGTGCTCTTCCTGCTTTATTAAATCTTCCGGGCCTGAGTTACAATATGCATGATTTATACAGCCTTTGTGCAAGGCCTTTCAGGTAATCTGCTTGGGAGAAAGAAAAAAAAAAGGGCTATATGCATTTATTCTAACTGCAGCCAGACATTAATTATCCTTTTGTATTTCTGCCAAGGGAGAAAACTGAAGGTTATTTTTAAACCTTCATTGCTTATTTAATGATGGGGTAAATGTCATTTTCCCCACAGACTCTACATGTGTAAAGGCTGTCCCTGCGTTCCATAATTTCTGGGCTCTCACTTCCATGATGTGCAGTAAACACATTATCACACTTTCAACATATTGCCAGAAAGATCCCAAGGGAAAAGTGGTGAATACTGCAAGAGGAGAACTTGGACACTATGTGTCTGTAACTATTTTTGGAATAGAAATCAACTTTGCTGGCTTAGGATTACGAAAAATAAATGCAATTCTTTGAAACCTGGTTCAGTATTTCAAGCATCAAAACATTTGGGATGCTTTAAATCAGAAGTTTTAGTTCAGCTTATTATACACCTGTGTTACTACTACAATCAAAACATTCCAAATTAGCTATTAAGGAGTTTTCCAGAAATCATGGAAATATCCTTAAAATTAGGTTTCTCTCCCTTAACATTTTAAAAGCAGCATACAATAAGCAGCAAACAACAGCGGAAACAAAGAAACAAAGAAACAAGTCAAAAAAGAAGTTGTCCAAAGCTATGTTTTTATGGTGGTCCTCTAGAAAGCCACAGACTTCACACAGAAAATTCGTGGAAAATCAGTATGCTGCAGTAGGTATTTTACAGCTGTTATAGCTAACTCATGAAATTGCCAGAGAAGAAGCATTATTTCCCACTTGTATGGGATGCTTTCTATCCTGTTTCTTTCGACTCAATTTCATGTCATGTACATGTCTGCACGACAGACCCTTGCGCTCTCGTGGCGGCTGGTCACAGGAGCCAAGCTGAAGGAGGCTGCCTCCCATGCTGAAAAGGAAGGTGTTTGATGCTTTTGTGAAAATGAAGTAGTATCATCAGACCTCATACAGTTTACGTCCACCTAGCAAATTGGGTGAAATCACAATGCTTAGTCCCTGTCTGATATTTCTGTTCAGCTATGCACATTTTTATAAATGAGTTCAATTGCCTTATGCTGTGCATTAAGATTAATTCAACAGCACACAAGACTTTAATGGGTACCAAGTCCTTCCCACTTCCCTTTATTTCCCTCCACCAGTGTCCTCCAACCTACAATAATGTAACAAACCAAAGGACACATCAATTTGTTTTGCTACAAATGAACTATACTTCAAATGATTTTCTGAAAAAACGGGCACCAATGCAACTACAGGGACATGATCTGCTGCTTTAAGATCTGAAATCATAACAAAGGTGCCTTTTACAGGAAAAGTCTATTTTAGTGGTGCCTTTACGGAGTTATGTATAGAAAAATTTCAGCAACTTATTGCAATTTATTAATCTCCAGTTTATCGTGCCTCACGACCTCACCGCAGCTAATGCAGCAGAGTCCTGCTATTTTTTTAACAATCTCACACATTAAAAAAAAGTCATGTCCCTCTCTTCAGACTGCTCTGCTGATTGTTAAAATTTTAACCACAAAACATAAAGTCTATTATAGGTGGGAGTGCTGGCCTTTTGAGAAAAGAAGCTAAGAAATAATATTGGCAATTTTGCTTCCAGTGCACAGTCAGCAGGATGTGTATCTGAACCATGCAGTACCAGCTCCAGGCTTGTAAAATAAATTGTCATGAGCAAAAACTCATGTTTGCTGCTTTTCTAGCTTCAATGGACATCTGAGCTACAGTTTACCACTGATAAAATAACTAATGTCATTACCCAGCCTGTGAACAGGAACCTCCACCCTGAGCTACCTAAACTAGAAAATAGCAGGAATATGATGAAAGCACTTCTATCTTTCACATTCATCTTCCTCTCCCTATGCCATAAGACCATTTAAAATAAACTCCACTATAAAGGAAGTAAGTTATTGTGAGACGTGGAAGTTTTGTTGGAGCTGAAGAAAAAATAAGAGGAAATGGGAAGAAAAGTAATCCGTAAGTGAAAATCTAAATGAAGATATTAGGTTTTCAAAACCTAATTAGGCTTTTAAAAGCTTCAAAATACAATAATTAATGAAGACTATTGAGTGCACTTCTAGAAAACCAAATTCCATTATGAAAGATTGTTATTGATGGAACAGATGTATAACTAGCCTTGGAAGGCTGAATTGGTCAGCCTTGCAAAGTTTGTTTTACTACTGCACATGCAGATATAGGATGCTAGTGGCCTTTTTTTCTTTTTTAACCCAAACAGTGATAGCTAAAAAGGAACATGCAAAATCTGAGTACTGGTCTATTTCAAATGCTTAAGCATCTTAGTGAATGAGCAATCTTTTTTTTTTTTTTTTAAATTAAAAAATGCCTTCAAACCTACAGCTAGTCAAATGAACAGGTCTTAAGCAGCAAAATACAAATTAACAATCATTGTAGAAGACCAGTTTTAGACATCTAAGTAAAAACCATTAAGACAAATTCAAATAAAAACCAGTGGAAGTCAGTGATTTCATTTTTACTGCTGATTTTTTTTTCAGCAACTTCAATTTTCTCTTCAACTTGGTTACAAAAGTAGTATGTGAAAATTGCTTCTTTTTATACCTCTTAAGTACATAGCTTATCCTTCTCATTCATTCTCAGTATCTTCAGAGGCTTTTTGCACAGGAAACATAGATATTAAAAGCCTTCACATAATATTATATGGCTTTCTGCAAAGCAACTGTAAGGGGAGAAGCGATGCCAACAATTGTACAATCAAGGGTTGCAAAATGTGAATACCTCAATCGGTCTGCTGGACCAGAAAGACGAACCCATTTTTAGTAGTGTCACTTCTAATATATTATGGCAGTAAAGAAAAACCAAACATCTTATTTCCCACAGATATTTCCGAGGCCTTAGAAACTTCTGTCTGAACCACTCTTTAATTAACTCTGGCACAGACTTCAGAAAGCTCTGTGCAGTCAAAAGTGAGAGCATTAACTGAATTTTGCTGTGGTTCAGTAACAGTAATTATGATTCTCATAAAATGTGAGAGTCAACTTTGTGCAGTATGTACTGTTGATGTGAACACTAAATAATACTGGAGATTAGCTGGAAGGTCACTGCTTTTGTTATCCTAAAGTTCCTGGTCTGGAAAATCCTGAATGATCTCAGTTCCCAGTGAAACATATGGGTGTTGCAGCCACTCCATGCCCTCTGGAACTGACTTCTCCCACTGTGACACAGCTAAGCCATCACACAAACACTGGGTTGGAATCTCCCCATTGAGACAAGTTTCCACCTCCAGTGAAAATTCAGAGGACATGTGGAAGGAGGCTGCTATTCTACACATGAGACATACAGTTTACTTTCTCATCACATCTTTGGCACAAAACATGGACTTGCAGCTTTTCCTCAAGAGCAAAAAAAAAAAAATAATTCTGTTGAGTCAAAAATACCTCTCTAAGACAGTTTCTTGGATTTTTGATTTGACAGTGGTTGATACATACTCAAATTGAATAGTTCTGTCTTCATGAATCTAAGCCTCAAAATAGCATAAATTTCATCGAAATACTTTTCCAAAAAGAAATGCTTTCCTGAAGCCCTCAGTCTGCCAGAGTGATTAAGCAATACTATAAATACAATCTTGGATTTCATAAATTCTTTCAGCTTTTAAAACGCACTAATTAGTTTTAGCAGGTGACAAGTACATCACTTGAAAGGAGGGAAACAAGTATTTTCCCTAGACAGCATGATAAGTTATTGCCATAGGCAATTATTTATGCAAATCCATAAAACTGTAATAAAACACATAAGATACACAGGGAAACAAATATGAACCCTTACTTGGAGCATCTCTAGCTTTTTCAGAACAAACCTGTCAAAACATTGCTACAAAGTCTTAATCTGAACCAACACCAGCTTGTCTCACAAGTCTGAAAAAACTTGTTTGAATATGAATAACTTTTACTTGATGATTTCCCATTGACCACGTTTCTGCAGTTTAAAGTAAGTGGAACGAGAAACTACTTGATACACTCCGTAAAAAAGTAACCGTAAGAAGCTAGACTTCTTTTTCATACATTTTTTGCTAACTTTCCCCCTCATCCTTATTTTCATTCATTCTCTTCCCTAAAATAGATGACTCCTCATCTTTTCCTAGAACATTTTCAGCATCTCTCCTGCTTCCCCCTTACTAGCTTTTGCTAGTTAAACTATCTACCTCCCCTTTCCACTTATCTCACACTGTATTTGTTCTGCTCTTTTCTAACTTGCCCTGTCAGCCTCTAAGTTGGCAACATGGGCAGCCCACAGCTGGCTGAACACAGCCTCTAGTCAGTGGTCCCTGCTCACCCCTTGCATCATTTCCTGGTGGCTTGGCAGGCTTCACTGAATGCCTAATAGAGTACAAAGCAAAGCTTTGGCTAATGAGTGCCATGGAGGATGGAAGACTACAACAACAGCAGAAAGCCCATGCTATATCATCCATAATGCACAGGGGTTTTTGTCTCTGAGCTTCCTTTCAGGATTCTCAACTTTCATTTCAATCTCTTTCATATTTCATGTTGAAATCATTAGGCCGGAGGTATGCAAACGTGCTGTGATTTTATCACATGTGAAAGGCTACACAGAGTAGGTGTTGTCTGCCAGAGATGCTGTCTCAGCTATCTGCAGCTTCCAGCATACTCCATGGAAAACAAACACACACAAACACAGCTGTGCAGGCCTGGGCTGGTGGTCCATGGAACAGCAGACCAATGTTGGCAACATGCAATGACAGGAGAGCCAAACCAGCAAAAACAGCAGTGTTCAAGCATGACAGTGATGGAGTTTTACTCTGCGTGTCTACCCACAAACAGACCTTCGTCCCTGTATGTATTTGTGTAGGGGATAGCATAACTTCCTTGAAACACACTGGTGGTTATGGTGTGATGTCAGTAAATTCTGATTTTGAACAGTAGATATTTCCTAAGGTAACAAATACAGACCTTCAGTCCATGACCCTCAGAAACCGGAACCTTCAGTCCTGCCAGAGGCAGAGCTCTCACCAGTGACTGTGAGTCTGTGTAGTTAAATACGAACCAAGGTTTGGTGACAGGACAGCAAACAGAATCAACTACTTAAAGCATATGAAGGAATCACAATGTTACTCCTACAAAACATCAAAGAAAATTTATAAGTATGCCGCATTATCAGTGCTTCCTTAAACAACAGGCTTCTAAACGTCTTTCCTGGCCTCCCCTAGGTCACATTGCAGGTTTTAACTTTTCACATAGGAAAATAAACAGAAAACCAATTGTTTTGCTCTGCAAAAAGCTAAAGGACTGAATGCAGCTTGTGCTCTGGTTGTTTCTCTTTTACACTCTGCTAGTAAGAGAGTTGTATGTCAAATAAATTTAAAATCCATGGCTCGAGTAGCTTGGCACATAAGAGCTTGTGCTTAGCATATCAGTCAGAAGCCAAGATTTATAAACAATCTTTAAGTACTCTTATTAGGTCAATATAATTCTCCCACATGAAAGAAAAGTCTCTTTAGGTGAGGGCATTTCTAAATCAGATAAATCATTTTCTGAAGATATGTCTGTGGTCTTCATGACTAAAATTTCAGTTACTTTGAAAACTATTTTCTAGCTTATCTTTAAGCAGAGAAAGGACGTATTTAAAAGAATACTTAAAGAAAATTTATATTTAGTGCTATTTAGCTGATTTTTTTTCTGCAAGTTTAACGTAACATTTGTCCTGTCTTTTTCCTCTTTCTGTTCCATAAATCTTAAACCATATAATGTGCTGTCTGTTCTAATAAGCTATATAACACAAATGTTCAAAACTGCAAATCAGATATATGCACTGGATACTTACATTCAACCTTTTCTATTTCTGATAATCTGTCTGCTTTCTAGTAAAACTAGATGCTCTGATTATATTCCCTGAAACACTGTTTCCATCTCCTTGTTTATCTGGTAACACAAAGAGCTGAAAATTATTTTGGTAGTCAGATTTATTTGATGAAATCATATAATATTCCTTAATTACCCCAGTTTGCCTTTAATTGCTATCTGGTTTATAGTCCGACAAACCATAGGTTTGCCCTGCTTTTGCTGGCAAGGTGACTCTTTCAGTCTGCAGTATTTGACTGTTCCACTGCTCAGACAGAAATTGAACACAGCTATTTCCACGGGAAAATTAACCACAATGAAGTTTTTTCACCAGCTTTCACCAATGGTGGTGTTTCAGGTAGACTTTCAGGAGGGGTTCAGCTAAATTAATTCCCTTTAGAAAAAAAATCGAGTGTTCAATCCAATCAACTGATTAGAGTGCAAAATCAAGAAATGTCCAAACAAATCTGGGATTTTAAGCATTGTTATAGTTCGGTTCACTGACAAAGATGCAGGTGAGCACAGGGGAGGGATTAGATAAAAATTAAATGACTTTTATATGAATGACAATCACAATGGATTACCATAGCTCTGCTGCTCTACTTTGTGGATTGCGATATACTCTCCTATTAAGTGAACACAGCAGGCACAGTTCTGGCAATATACAGTTGATGTTTTGCTAGGAGCACAAATAATGATGCTTTTTGATGTGTAGAGGATAGGGGACAACCCATTCCTGATGACTTTTTCTCTAGCCTTTCTGTGACGGTGCAGATGCATCTTCATGTCTGCCAAACACAGCTGGGCAGGCAGACACAGGGCAGCACAATGTGAGTGAGGGTTTCTGTTACACTGCAGGAGGGGAGTACTGTGCTAACAAAGATGATCAACTGCAAAAAAAAGGTCTTCAAATTCCAAAGGTAACTGTCACTTGAGTTTTAAGCAGGATTTCCATGGTGTCTTAAGAGGTGCACAAAGATAGCTATTGGATTTGATGCAATGCAGCAGACACACTCTATCATGAAGTACATATACACAGAGTGAAAAGTAGAGAGCCATTGTAAAGCCATTTTACGTTTGAGAGTATCTTGTAGAACACATTACCTGAAGAAATAAGACTACAATAAGATAGTGTAATGTTAAAGTTCTCTCATTTATATTTACTTTTTAAATTTTTAAGCTAGAAGACATTTTAGTAAACAAAAACTGTGGCATCACCATCTTCATAATGTTTCGTTGAATCACTAGCATACTCTGATTATTAGACTGCATCTATCACTCAAAATTTAGAATACCACTCTATTTATTGTCTTGATATAATTGGGCTGCTATCCTGCCATGCTTGAGGCAAGTTAGTTCCATTTGTCAAAAACAGGTGGTTAAAACAACCCTCAGGTAGCTCTTGTTCCACTGCTACTGTCTCCTTACTGGGAAACTAAATTATCCTGGCTCAGCAACAGCTCCCCTTCCTACTTGAACTAGTACCTCAAAGCAGGTGGTCTCTATGGCTGTTCACTTTCTTCCTTCAGGCAAGGACCGTCTTGTCCTTAGCTGCAGACCTGGTCAACAATGCTCTGCCAGAACTGCATCCAGAAGTTTCACCAGCAGTTTCATCTACGGTCAGGAATCTCAGCAGTAAAGCATTTGGCCCACTCTTTACACTGACTAAAGGATGTGTCTTTATTTCTACATTCTCTTTAGCAGTGAGTTTCTGACCCAAAGAATATAAAAGATTCTGCATGCTCCTTTAACTCCAAAATTAATTTATTAGTTACTGGGAACCAGTTTTGCTCATCCTTAAAAAGGACACAAATCTTTGCTTTTCTAGCAGTCTGAGCTACTGAAACAGCTACAGTCTCCTGGGAGTTCAACAGCTTACTGCCACGCACTCTGAAATTCCTCACTTGAATCATAGGATTTAATGGCAACAACAAGAGAGAACACATTCTGAATGAGGTTGTTCCCATAATTTTTAACTCCCACTCCACATACAATTCCGTGGTTAACGGAGGTTTAGATTTTTTCTGTGGTTAACTGAGGTTTAGATTTTTTCTCTTTACCATGACCTACTTTTCATCCTGAGATAAATACACACAATAGCAATATAAATGTCAGTTTTTACTACTAATAAGTATCAATTACAGCAATCTCTTTCTCCAACCTCAGTTAATTCCCAGAAGTTATCAAAATAAAACTGGAAGACATATTCAATATGATGATAGTGGTTTAGAGGACTGTTTTCAAACAAAAGTTTTGCCTCAGGATTTCTTTAGGCAAAGGGATACATGACCTAGAACTGATGATATTGAAACAACATTTAAGATTTCTTTATAGGGTACATTAAACTCCCCCCACCACAAAAAACCCCAAAAAACCCAACCAACCCCAAAACACTAACCAACCAACCAATCAACCAACCAACCAACCACCCCACCAACAAAAACAAACCAAAAAAACCCACAAAAGAATCCAGTAACTTCCTTCAGTAATTTTCAGTTAACAATTTCAGCATCTGCTTCCAGATCTTTCTATTCGCAGGAAGTTCTCCAAGGGCAGCGTATCATTGAGACTTTTGACCAACACTAGCAGGTCTGCAAACATTTTCACCCTTACATGTAACCTCCCTTATTTAATCACCAGCAGAGTGCCCTTCTGCCTTCTTCTATCTGCCAGAAGTATATAAAAATAGAGGAGGAACTGGAAAACAAGGAAAGACTCCCCCTACCCACTCTTTCAGTTTTCTGCACAATTTAGGTACAGAGACCAGAAGCTACGTCAAGACTAATCATTTTCTGAAAAAATAACATACAATTATAAGAGCAATTGTATAAAATGCAGACAGGGAAAATAAAATTTTAAGCTGTAGCTGTCTTTATGTGATTTTCACTATCTGAGGTCAGGGTTTACAATGCAAACACATTGCACATCATTTTCTGTGTGTCTACTTTGAGGTATTAAGTCCTTTCTCATGGAAAAATAAGTAAATAGTTCACTTTAAATATCTATTGCCTCCTGAATTTTCTAATTGAAAAAAGTCTGTCATTAGTTGCTATTGCAACAATGGAACTCTTATGCTGAGAAAAAAAAAATTTCGTGCTTTTTTAGGTGAAAATTATGAGTAATTCAGGTCTCAGTAATTAACAGTATTCTGACGACTATGGCCAAAGCATCGGAAAAAAGTAACATCTTGTCTTTCTCATTGCATATAAAATAGTACTTTGTTGCCTAATCAGTATAATACTTTATAGAAAGAAAAAAGTACCAAAAATTGTATATGAAAATACGAATACTTTTCTCTTATTCCTTCTCCCCTGTCAACGTGCTTATTGAGCTGAGAATGCTTTGCCTTTCTCTCTTTGCACTTTGCATTTGCAGGTTCCATTTATATACACATCAGCTGATGACATGAAAACATACATGCATCATAAATAATAATTTAAGAAATCATCAAGCAAACTCTAGTAGCTTGAAACTTTCCAGGGCCTTCTTTATTTGGTCTCTACAATGAGCATCTAATAGATATAATAGTTTACAAACAGAATTTGGAATTTGGGGTGATAAAAATATGGTGTTTAATAATAACACCTTTCAAAATCTACAATAATTTCCCTTTCCTCCTGAAACTGACATCCAAATATGAGAGTGAGAGATTCTGGAAGGATGAAACTCATGAGAGCTGTTTTATTTTCCTGTACCTCATAGTATCAATGTCCTCAGGTGATTAAAAATCCCCTACAAGCATTTTCTTACCAAAGAATACTTTAAAATACATAATTCTGCAGTCATCATCATCATCTTCAATACAGTAGTGGAAGTGGAAGATGGTCCAATGGTTCAGCGATACTTAGTCCAACAAATACTATTTCCATTACTTGAAGAGCAGAAAAAAGTAGAAACTTACTAGTTCTTTGTAGACTGTATCAAAATTAAAGCAGTCTTGTCTAGAAAGGAACACACAAGAAACTGTATCTTCTGAAAAGCACATCTGTGCCTCTTGCCACTCCCAAAATAGTGCTGGGAGCCAGTTTCTCTGGTTGATTTCTTATGCTACAATGAGCAAACCAGCTTATCTCACATTTGTTCCTCAGTAAGCTGGGGATACTATTTCTTGAAAGCCTTACAGACAGGAAGCATCGTGTCTAAAGTGTATGAATTTAGTTATGCAATATTAATTGAATTATGAATAATTTAGATTGCACTAACTCATAGGACCACTGCCTGAAAACAGAATCTAGTTGTTGCAGACACTTCACACAAATACAGGGACTCAGAGCTCAGCCTAGTCTAGACAGTGAATAGAAAGGCAAGCAGAAGTGGAGACTAGGAACACAAGACTGCACTGACAGCACCAAAATGAGTATTAGAACTTGATTTTCATCTATTTCCCCCGATGTCATATTATGAAAATGTTACCTTGCAATCTGATATCATTGTTAACAGCCACAGCCTGTTTTGAGCCACAAATCTGTCTCCCAAAACCTGTCTTGGATACATCTGTCTCTGTCAATTACTATTGGTTGCACCTTGCTCCCTTCTTGCCAGTCCCGTGTATGTGACAGTTGTTTGTTGTTACAGGCATTCCTTGCCTTAACGAACACACAGTCGAACACACACTCACACAGTTTATTGCTAACTAGACCACATTTATCCTGTTCTTTGGCCTTGGATTTCTATTAGCTCAGCTCTTTCATGCTATAGAACTATTCCTATTAGCTCAGCTCTCTTATGCTGTAAAAGATCTTACTTTACAAAAAGGCCTGGGGTTACAGTTTCCAGGGACTTCTACTATGATACTTCTATATTTTTAATGTTTATGCCCTGGGCATGCATAAACATTACTAATACACTCTCTTTTATTTTAACAAATCACAGCAAAGCAAGAGCTTGGTCTACAAAAGGAATCCCAGAGGAGGCAGGAAATGTTTCACAGAGATACACGTGCGGCACTGCTGGGTCCCACATCATGGGAGACACATCATGAAATGTGCCCACATGAAATACCATAAATATGCACTGATACATACGGCTTTAAAAAATATTTTCTTCAATACTACGCAACTTGTTCAGGTAGAAATCTGGTCATCTGCCATGCTAGGAGTGGATATGCCATAAGAAAGAGGCATATATACTGTATTATGTCTTATACATGTATATACAGCATGCATGTACTCCACGAAGGGGATATTAAAACTCACAAAAATCTGGATGCATCATCATTGGTTGCACTTGAATAAAGAGATTAAAATATGCAATCTTTGAAATTGCTCCAGATGAAAGTCACCTAAGGACCTACCCAAGTTCTGAGTTAATTGATTGTATTATACTGAAAAGAATGTGAAATCCAGATCATGGTGGTATCTCATAGACCTTGCACACATTAGCCCAGGGCAGTTTCTGTGACAGAAGACAGCTTGCTGTGCAAGCATTACATGGATCCCATATGCCATTTTAGCAACAAATGAGCTTAGCATGAGTCCAAGAAAGAGGCACTGTACATGGCTTACTGATTCTCTAAGCATCTAGTTATTCTCTGTGCTTCTAGCAAAAAGAAGCTCCTCTTTTCACCAGTTATGTGTGTTTCCTGATAAGCAGAACTCTGCTGCTCTAAGTAATTTATGCTACAGCAGATTGCCATTGAATGGTGAAGTCTGAAAAAGTTCTGCTTGCTGGATACTTCCATTCAATGTTTCCTTCAGCATTCCTTCTTACCAGGACGATGGAAGAGTATTTTTTCTCAATGGTCAGAAATACATCTCCATATATCATTACCATGTAATACTGAATCAACATCCCCAGTTTAATCAGAATATGTTTACAAACACCATACACACAGCAGAGACCCATCATGTACTCTGCAGTGTTTATTTTAGGCTAACATGGGCATTTTATACTGCCCTCAGACACACCCTTTCCCCATTTGGCATATTTGGCATAAAGATTCTTTGCTTTAGAAAGCTGAATTGTATCTCACGTGTGTAATGCAAAGCAAAATTCATCATTCTTCATTACAAAGGAGAAGTGCTGCCAGCAGCTGGAGGGAGGAAATCCCTCCCCTGGCCTCTGCACTCCTGATGCCACACTTGGGGTGTGGAGTTCAGTTCTGGTCTCCCCAGTATGAGAGAGACATGGGCATACTGGAGAGACTTCATTCAAGGGCCACAAAAATTATTAAAAGACTGAAGCATCTCTCCAACAAGGAATGTCTGAGAGAGATGGGACTATTTGCTTCTAGAAGAGAAGACTCAGAGTGTCTTATCAATTTCTATAAATATGCAGAGGGAGGGTGACAAGAAGACAGAGCCAGGTTCTTTTCAGTGGTGCTCATAGACAGAGCCAGAGGCAATGAGCCCCCATTGACATAAATATGCCATTTAAACACAGGAAAAATGTTGGAGCACTTGGACAATAGAACAGGTTGTTCAGAATGACTATATAATATACATCCTTGTAGATACTCAACTCCTGACTAAACCCAGAGCCAAGCCACCTGCTGAAGCTCACCATGCTTGAGCAGGAGGAATTGACTAGGTGATGTCCAAAGGTCCTTTCCAATATCTCCTGTTCCGTAATTCAATAAAAAAAGATACTATTTTCCCTTAACTTCTACTCATTTTATTTTATTTTGCAAAGTGTCACCCTTTCATCATCCTGGTTCAGTTGCACAGGGTGTAACTGTTTGGAGTGACTGTCACTGATCTGTATAGATATAACTGGTGATGTGACAAGGGTGATGGCAGCTCATTTATGCTATCACTGGTAATGGTTTGTCTAGTAAACAGAACTCCTCATCTGTTGGTATGAAGAAAACTGTGTAGCACAGGAAGAACAGATGTAGTTCAAAGAAGACTTCAGGCCACAAAACTGATTTTTTTCTTTTCTTTTTTTTCTTTGATTCCACAAATACTTTTGGGGATGTGCTGAATATGCACATGTCTCACCATACCCTTTTCCATAGGTCACTGGTTGTTTGCCATCACCTCTTTGGATAAAGCAAGAAATCATCCTGGCACGACAGAGAAAGCATTGCAAGATTAAGTGTCTTGGAATAAAGAGCCTGAGGCTGTGGCACTCATTACAGTCTCAGAAATTTATCCATGGAGGACCTTCACAAAAAAGAAATGTTCACTGGTGGTGGACTGTGGTGAAAGGAGTAATGTAGGGCCAACGCTGTGACTGACAAACAGGCAGTGGTTGTTGGGAGGGTGATGTTAGTCCACCATGAATCAGTTCAGGGATATGCTGAAAGCCAAATGCCTGACAGCAAGCAGAAGTACAAAGCATGATTCAAGTTTGCAAACTCAGGTGTTGATAGTCACGTAATCACTGGAATCAAAGTCCAATATGGGTTGTAATACTGGTTCCAACCAAACACTCAAGCAGTGAGCCATGCCAGCCTTTGTGCTGGTTTAAGCTTAGCCCTCATGTTAGCTAGCAGACAGATCACTTGAATGCATCAGTGTGAGTTGAATCAGCCCTTTTATTGGGGCATACAAATACGTAGAGTCAAGATGTCTGAATTACAGGTCAGAAATTTTCATGATCTTTCTCTTCCAGAGCTTACCAGGAGTAAAGGCCAGCCGTAAGTCTGGGGCTTGAAAACATATAAATGCATATCATTACCTAAGAAACCTTAGAACAGCCTATTTACTGCCTTTAATACCTTCTTTCAGTTTTCCCTTTTAGAGTTCCTTCTTCCTAAACTATTTCTTACAGAGAATTAAAAAACTAAAAAAGGTTTTTGGTGGGAGATCCTTTTAGGGAGCAAAATGTAAGCAACAAGCTACATGCAAAAAGCTCCATGTTATTACTCTGTTGCATTCTTTATATTGAAACTCCTGACATTTCAAGTCCCTCTGTTAGCACTAGAGTTCGTGTTTCTAGGTCACTGACCCTGGACAATATGGAGGACTTGCATATAGCCTGCAGTGTAGCAGAGCTCTACACTTGAAACAATTATCAGAGTTTTCTTTGTTGATTAAATGAGATCTTACTCATCACCAGACTTTTAAAAACCTCAGCAGATTATTATGATGGAGAATGACTGACAAGTTTGGTTGTGGGGATTACAGCCATCATGTGTATATGACAAATCAGGACCACTCAGAAGAAAGAAAAAAGAAGAGGCTAGAGAAGGAGATCCCAGATCCTAAATGAGAACTTGGGTCTGATGACTACTCTGCTCAGCGATAGTCTCTACAGGATCTCATTTTACTCTTGGTTATTGAAAATTATGGATCTTGAACTTTCACAAGAGGGCCATGAACACAATTATTTGTATTCAAATTCCCAAAGTAAAAGTAGAATTTAGAGACTACATCAGGCAAAAAATAACTCCACCAAATGTTTTGCAAAAAGCATGAAGATGTTTATCTGTAGACTTTGTTCTGCTAATAGGTATAACTTTTATCTCACTGCCAAAAAGATACATCAGGTAAAATTCAGTTTCGAAGAAATGTAGGTCATTAATAATTATATCTGTGTAAGCAAAGAGCAAAAAATTCTGATTATGCCTAATTTCAATTCTGAATTTCTGTTTATTATTTCTCAGCACTTTCCACACCACTGAATGGCTGCCTCACTATTTTTGTAAAAAATATTTGTGATTGTGCAGTAGAGATGTACTTCGCTAAGTACCATACATTTTTGTATAAGTTTATACTGATGAATTTAAGCATGTGTCAATTCCAAGTCATAGCAACCCTATCCTTCATCTGGGTAATAAAAAAGCTGTATCTCCCAGGGCAGACAAGAGAAATGCAATTTTTCCCTCACAATAGCGCTCTTCTACCTCCTTGTTGAGATTGCAAAACAGTCTCCTTCTGGAGACGAAAAGCAAACTACAAACATTAAATAGCATGCTTTCAGTACATTACCAATGGATGAATAACAATCTTTGAGTACTTAAGCAAGAAAACAACTTTTCTTCCATGCTGTTCGCAATTTCAACAGAAACAGCCTTTGGGGCCTCATGATACCAATTGAACAGTACCCTCTTCAATTCATTTGAAATCCTACCAATGCCATATTTTATTTTAGCTTTCACTGAGAAACAGCAAGCTTCCATCCTCTGTAAGTGTGGAGAATAGCTATAATACGCATCAGTTTGTAAAACTTAAAAACACATCATTGATTTTTTTCTGGAAATTCGCATTATTCAAGGTTAGCTTTACAAACAAAACTCGAAGCAAACATCTTTTTCTCAAAAGTCACTAACCAAACACAAAAGACAAAAAACATTTCCATATTTTGCCATCTGTTACGTGACAACATTAGCACTCAGACCTGCAGTGAGTTTCTGAAGTGAATGCCCATATGACTTCCCTTGCTAATCTTGGATATGAACCAGTCTCAGGGAGTATGAATTATATCCCTTTTGGAAAACAGTGGAAATGGAAAGACCTGCTGTCTCTGGTTTCCAAACGCGTGCAAACCCCAAGCGGGGACACATGGCTGGTGAGTGGATTGCATGAGGGTGCAGTTCCTTGAGGCACAAAGCACACCGCATGTGCCAGCAGACAACTTCACATCTTCCACTGCCACAACAAACAGGTGAAAGTGCTTTGCATACATAAAACAAGCCAAACTGCACTGGTTATTTCATATTTTCATATGATTATCTATACCACCACATGAGCTTCCTAAGGCCCAAATCCCATTAATATACAAACATGACAATTCTCCTGCTTTATGTACACACTCTGCCTTCTCTTGCCATCATTAATAGAAAACCTATTGTTTTTGTTGTTCTTTCTTTTCTTAATATTTTCCTGGTGGCAAAATCAATCCCATTGGTCTCCTAAAAGATACAGCTTGATGCAGTCTGTGGCCCCAAGCAAACAGAAGAGTTCATAAACTGTTGTAAAGGGAAGAGCAAAGTCTCCTCTGACACTGGGTAATATGATACTTGGCAACACTATGAAAAAAAGTTGATAAATGATCAGTTAACCTGAACAACAAGAAGAGAAAAGATCTAACAAATTCCAAGAAAACATCTAATAAACTTAAAGGAAAGGAAAATCACTGAACTCGTGATCTGGGCCAATCACACTCTGGAGATGTGCCCCTGCTGTGGCTATCTTGAACAGACCTCTTGGCATAAGCGCACCACAGATCCTGCTGGTTACGGATACCTGCCTGTGTACCCACGGTGACAGATTCAGGCTTATTACACTGGAGAGTCTGGAGGAGATCTCATCATCTGAAGTTTTCATTCCTTGACCCTACATCGCCTCTCTGTGGTGTGCTCCTGGCCACTGCTAATGCCAACAACTTCCTGTGCAAGTGACCACAGCTCCAAAATAAGTTTTACACATTCTGGGAATGGAGAGAGTAGATAGGAGGATTTGGGGCTTTCTGGTAGCATTTCAGCATAAAGACTACACCATGGTTTGGGTAGTCACTCATAAACCCAGGGCACAGGGTATCATGTAGCATTGCCACAATGTGGATGGGTCACCACATTCTCCAGGTGATCCTGGCAGTCCACAGAGAGGAGGTGTCAACATCCTCCTTTAAAGCCAGCACGATGAACATCACAGGGACTATGGGTCCTCCCAGGACACGCAGGAGAGCTGTGCCTAAGTTTTCCCAGGTGCCTGCATAACAACAGCCATTTTCACACCTGCAGGCCGCCCCGAACATTTTAGCCACTGGCTTGTACACTCCAACAGTGCCAAGGTCTCCTCGACAGGGTGACAGCAACGTTCTCAGACTCAGATATAGGCAACCTCCCAAAATATCATCAAGGGTAGTGAAGTCAAGGCACTGGCTCTTGGCAAAATTTTTCAGCGGTGCTGCTCTACATCAGAAAGCTTTGAACTAACAATTGATTATTCAGTGTCTTTGGGACAATGTAGTACCTACATGTTAATATACTCCGTGCCCCTCACTGCTCTTTTTCTTTACTATTTTACTTCAGCCTCTTCAGAGTGAGGAAGAGATCCAGGCCACAGGTACTGTTGTGTAACTTGGCAACATGCAGGGACAAATAGAAATAATGTGAGAAACTAAGCAGGAACAAGAATAAATGACATGTTACCATGGTTGCAGTAACATGTACCACCGTCTTCAGCAGACAGAAGAAAGGGCAGTGTGGCACTTCTTGGACCACTTAGCATTCACAGTCAAGAGAGCAATTTTTCTTTTCACAGTTTCAACCCCATTCACTACAAGTATATTTTATGTAGGGGACTGGTCAAAAGTTTGGCTGAAGTAAAATGTCCAAAGTGCACATCACATTAATGCAGGTTCTCAGGAGCAGCAGCAATAGTGCACCACATTTCTTCTTAATACAAGGCTAGCTCTAGTAGAGATATGTCTCAGGAAGATCTCTCTACTCAGTAGTCTCATGGCGATGCAACATTTTCTTTAGTTATTTTAAACTGCCTATTTAAGCAGACAGGCAAACAGAAGCTAAATACTAAATGATTTTAAAATCTTCGCCTTTCCTACTCACTGTCCCAGATTTAATTTATGTGTACATTATTTTGATCAAAATGTGTAGAAGAGTATATATGCACATTTGTTTACATAAATTTTCTTGAACTTCTTAAAAATTTAAATTAATTCTAGTCCTAAGACAGTTTTGAATTAAATTATTCATTGAACAGCTGAGGAACAGTAACATTCAATAAATACATAAAATTTGGTAATTAACAACATATTTACACTCAGTTATATATATTGTTAACTACTGGTTATATATAACAATATATGTTCTATTGTATATACATGTACACACACCACTCTCAGGCTATTTTTATTTTGCTTGGATAGGTAGATCTCACTTGTGACCACATTACAGATCTGAGATGCACAGCACATTAGTTTTAACTTCTGTTTACTTCCATGGACCAAACACCTTCCCTTCACAATGGACATCTCAAGTTTGCTATACTGCTACAGAGGACTAAATAATTTTCTGGAACACAGGTACAAAAGTTTCCTAGAGAATTACAGCTATGTGTGTCCATAAGAAATCACGTTTTTGGAAGAAAAACAAACCAAATGTTTTTCTAGAAACAGAACTAAACACAAACATCTCAAACACGAAATATATTTCAGAGCGTAATCAAGTATTTTCCTCCTGAATTATAATGGCCTGATGAATACATTTGAGGTATCTTGTAAGCAAAATCATTCATTATTGAACATGTCTTAAATCTTAACTGTTGTATTTCCATAGCTGATTTACATTGCTATAATACAATATATTTATATTATAATTTAAAAATAAATAATATATTTATATTGCACAGTGTGTAGCAAGTATTCAGCAGCATTGTGCTTTCCTGAGCAAAATAAATGCCATTACAGACATCAGAAATTGCTGACTAAATGGAAGAGAAAGTAAAATGAAATTGATAAAAGTAGTTCACAGCTCATAGCAAACTAAAATTTAAAACTTGAAAAGAAACTAAAAGCCAGAATTGAAACACACCTTTGAAATTGAAGTTAACAGCACTTGTTTCCCTTTATTTCGAAGTTATCCACGCTCATGTCAGGACCCTTACTAACCGCATGGCAAGAATTTGGTTTTAAAGTCAGAAGTATAATGTGCCTGAGAAGTAAAGTCACAAAAGGATGACAACTGAAAAAAAACCAGAGTAGTTCTGTAGATGTCTTGCTTCTAAAATTAATCGTATAATTTATCATTTATGAGCAAGAACTTTTCTCATTAAGAATATCTGACCATAAAAAGTCCTGCAGTAGCTGATTGCTCAGAAAATGGACTCAGTAAGTTTACGGAGCAAAGTACACATATCTGCAGATAAACAAGAAACAAAAATAAGTAGTTATCTACATAGGTTTCTAAATGTATTTTACCAAAATTGATCAAGTGACATCTTTATACAAATAAGCATTTTTACCCTTCAGGTACAACTCTCACCTAAGCCTTTATTCCTCACTATTAAAACTACAGCTTTTGAATACTGGAAGGACATTTTGTAAACTTAGTTGGCCGCCCTAGTATTAAGGTCTGAAGTTAAAATAGACATTGCCTTCTATGGTGAAACCATTGTTTCCTTTATTAATTGGATGGTAAATTAGAATAAATCGTTTACTTTATTGACTCCAGCTGTACGGGATAAACAGCACAACAAGTTTGCATTGTTGAATTGTTCTTTTTCTTACTTGTTCATTAAACTGCTACTGACAAAGTTGCTAAGCTGGGTTTAGCACTATGTCTGAGAAGGCTGAGTTAGAAAAACTTTGGGAGTTGAGATAAGAAGCCCATTGATGTGACACTCATTCTTAACAGTGGTCCCTTTTATGGATCTCTGAGCAGCAAAACGAAGTATTATTCCAATGCAAACAACTGAACAGCAGGCAAGCCATTTTAACCAGCACCACAAAAATAAAATGCTCTGAAAACAAAATAAATGACAGTTACCATCTGCTGACATAGCCATTAAAACTAACCATCTCCTTCTGGCAAAATATTTTAAGACAATGCTGTAATGGTTCATGGATACATTTTGCTAACTTTTGCTGGCAAACTGTGAGAAGAAATCTTCATTTCTGTAGGTAATGGTACAAAAAGGTGACCTGGAATCTGGCTGACCTAAGGATTAGGAAGGCCAACAGCTTTCTCTGCCATGGGGAAGGACATGAACATGCATTGCTTACCAGAGGAACCAGGAACTTCCTGAGGAGGGTTGATGCAAGCATGTGTTTATCATCTTTATGGAAAGAAAATATATTTATTCCAGTCCAAAAAAGATTAAAATCAAAATCTGAAACTTGTAAACTACTGTGAAACCAGAACATGAGTCTCTGGTTAAGCCATAAGGACATCTTTAACAAGAAGGCTGAGTCTATTTCACGTGGAATATGCCCTTCCATGAAGTCTCAGCATGATCAGAGGCTACCCAAGGGATCAATTTCCACTACAGTTATTGATCCACCTCTACAAATATTTTCTTTTGTTTGTGACTTTCTGCACCACTGTGTCTCTAGCTATCATTCAGACCCTTAGAAGACACTGGTATTTTTTAACAATGTCTTGCTCTTTGTCCATATACTGAAAGAGGACTTCACATCAGTATTATTACCACAGCAAAACAGATGGAACATTATTTCCTGGTCCTAGAATATATGTATTTGGCCACAGGACTTCTAACATCGCCTGTCCTTTTGGATGCCTTTTATATTTTATTGCTTTCTATGCTAATGTTCTTGCTATGATTTATCCTCTGCTTTGGCAATATTACATTTAATCAAAAACGTTTACAGATGCAAAAGTCTTGAAAATGACTGATTGATTTCTGTTATCAAAGAGGCACAAATACATTTTTTCCTATAAAGTGACCCTTACAGTCCTGTGTTTCTGTTTGACAGACTTGCAATGTTTTCCTTGCATATTTTCATTTGAACTGATACAGACAGAAACAAACAATTACTGCCAACTGACGATTAAGATGGTCAGATCATGAATAGCAAAACCTCTTTCATATTTTCTAAGACCATCAATTTCCCTTATAAGCATTTAAATTTATCACCCTACATTTTGTTATAAGCACATACTTCTCTCTACTCTGTTTCTTTGTAGCCACTAACAAGTTTATTCATCAACCTAAAGCCCACTGTCAGCTCTTTTCTACCTACTGATAAAGTGAAGGCTATCTTATTGAAAAGAATATTATGACAGCTGTCATGGCAAGCGAGAGCAATGCCCAGGAATCCCTTTGCTAAAACAACTTTTGAAGCTCTGAGTAGAAGAGACCTTGAGCTGCTTCCACAGGACTGATGCTATTATTGTCCTTAGGTTCGGAGAAGCATCATTAAAAATCATGCCTTAGAGACCCCTTCAGAGCTATGCCACCCACCACCCACTGGTAAGGGTTGTTGTCTCGTTTCTGACAAAGAGGCTGTTATAATGGGGAGGGTGCAGCCCCTGCTGCGTCAGGAGGTTGGTGCCCATACCCACACTTGCTCCACCACTCCCGGCATTGCACTGTGTGGTCTCTTCCAGGCTGTAGCTATGCTTTTTGGGGGTGAGGTAGTTGTGGCCATTTGAAAAGTAAAAGGGTGGCAAGAACTGTGTGCAAAGACTATAAAAAAATGAATGCAGACCTTATCCTCGAGGCAGATTGCGCTTTCATGGAGCACAGACCAAAAAAAATACACAAGCATACCATCTCAAACAAGAAATCCACAGTGGCAGTAACAACAAAACCAGGGATGCCGAAAACAGAAACCACCTCTTGATTTACATTGCCTGTTTTCTTCTAAATCCATGTTTGGTATCTCAGAGTACAATGAAGTTACAAAAAAATCTTTTCTGGCAGATAAATATGAAATTCTTTCAGTCTGTGTCCTGTCTTTCCCAAGTTGGCCACTCAAACACCACTGAACACTGCAGCACAAATGGTTTTATGACTGAGATCCCTAATGAGATTCAGTATAAGAAGAAAAGAAACATGGTAAGTCAGTAAGAGAGTGGTAACTGTCAACAGGCAGAGAAGCATAAGAGAGGTGCGAATTTGCCATCCAGGATAGAAAGGGCTATTTGGAAACTTCTGCTCAGGTACCAGTGGGTACTCACTAGTTTTCAGCAGGTGGCACTACAGTCCTAATGTTGGACTTAACATGCACAAGTCACTTGGACTCCCAGAACAGGACTGCTTCCCTGCTTATGCACGTGGCTTCAAAAAGGGATTTCAAACTTTGCAATTGTTTGCGAAACAATGGCCAAGCAGAACTAATTCCCGCCCATGGATGCAAATTGTTCTTAAATTGTAGAAGTCAGAAAATGTTTACCAGCATAAACGAATTACCAATTATTTTGCAAATGTAATTTAACTATAGTCTATTTCAGAAACACATTGTGAAAATATCAGTGTCAGATAACACTAGTAATTTACTAGAACACTGTTTGTGAGCTGTCAAACAATATGAAAGCTCTGGAGAAAGAATAAAATCTCTTTTGGCATATACACCTATCAAGACTAAAAAGCAAATGCAAATTGGATAGATTCTATTAGGGTCTTAAAAGTCAAACATACTTTTTGAAAGAAAATAACATAGTCGACTGAGCAAAGAGAAAATAAAAAGAAGCACTTTTCCTGTTGAGACAATAGGCATTGCAATGGAAGAAAAAAAACCATCCTTATCTAGGGCAAGGACGTGCTATATCTTTCAATAGTGATGACAGGAAATTTCAAGGAATTCTTTTTAATTATATGAGGCAAGCTCTCCATGCATATTATAAACACATTTTCATATTTTTTAAAAGCGTGCTTCTTCAGGTAGGTGCAACTGTTCGAAGAAAATTGGTTCGGCTGATTAAAAACCCAATTTCAAAGCCCCCGAACCTCTAGGCGGTTCAGCACTGATTAAAATAATAGTTTTGAATGCCTCCTGACCAAGACCATTTGATACCCTACAGAAAGGGTGCACTTTGATTCATGGTAGATCACTCTTCTCACTCCCAATTTAGTTCTTCAGCTACTTGGGATTACACTGCATGCCTGAACTGCAATACCAACTCTCGGCACATCAACATTGACTCCTAGAAAACACAATATCCTTATCTGAGCCACCTCCAAGAAAGTAAGAATATGACAATCAGTAACCCCACCACCGCTTCAGTTTCTTTTTATTTCACGTGAATTCTAAATGAAATTTTCACCACCTTCTTCTCCTGAGACTTTTGTGATTTTCATGTTTCTATAGACAACAGACTCTCTGAGATGTTAAAGTAGTAAAGTTTTTATAAAATGTGAATTCCAAATTCTTCCCCAACTCCCACCACGATTTTAAGCAGAAAAATTTACCGTAGATGAGGACAGGAAAATTGCTACTGAAAAGTTTAAAAAAATAAGAAAGAAAGAAAACGGCACACTAGGGCAGTTTCCCAAATGCCATAGATGATCAAAGAAAATATATTATGACTGTTTGTGTCAGAATCAGTTGAAAGTCCTAATAATAGCATCAGAGAAGACGCCCTACATCTATGCACTGATAAAAAAAGCCTTAGTATTCTAGCATGACTGAAACACAGCAGATGCATTTCATAAAGGTCTACTAATCAAGTCAGAGCAGAGATGCTTCTGCTTAGACAGAAAGCAGTACAGGTAAACTTTTCTCCTGCATTCATTTAGATTTTAATTAATTTAAATTTTGCAGATTTCACCAAGCAGTTAGTATGAGGCCATGGTTGAACCACATGAAATACTTAGCATCAGACCATGCTAAGATACTTCCTTATACTCCTAAGCTGTTCTTTACTGCATTTCATGGTCCAGCACCCTCTGATGTGCTATTTGTTACTAACACTCTCTATCATGACAGCAGGACTTCTATGATTAGCTTTCTACAGGGAGACTACTCAGAACCCAGGCTAACTGCTGTTGATTTTCTGTATAAACCAGACCATAATCTGCAGAGAGGCCTCGACAAACTACAGGGCTGGACAACCACCAACCATATGAAATTCCACAAGAGAAAGTGCTGGATTTTGCACCTGGAATGGGCCAGCCCTGGATGTACGGACAGGCTGGGGAATGAGATGCTGGAAAGCAGCACCATGGAAAGGGACCTGGGGGTCCGGGTTGATGGTGAGCTGAACATGAGCCAGCAGTGCCCTGGCAGCCAGGAGGGACATCCCTGTCCTGGGGGGCATCAGGCCCAGCATCACCAGCCGGGCAAAGGAAGGGATTGTCCCGCTCTGCTCTGCACTGGGGCAGCCTCACCTCGAGTGCTGGGGGCAGTTTTGGTGTCACAATGCAAGAAGGATACAAAGCTATTAGAGGGTGTCCAAAGGAGGCCATGAGGATGGTGAAGGGCCCTGAGGGGGAGCCTTGTGAGGAGCGGCTGAGGGCACTTGGTTTGTTCAGCCTGGAGAAAAGGAGACTGAGGGGAGACCTCACTGCAGTACAACTTCCTCACAAGAGCAAGAGAACGGGCAGACACTCTCCTCTGTGATCTCCTGTCTGTGGTGATCAGTGACAGGGTCCATGAGAACTGCCTGAAGTTGTGTCAGGAGAGGTTTAGGTTGGTATCAGAAAAATATTTCTCCCCCAGAGGGTGATTGGGCACTGGAACAGGCTCCCCAGGGAAGGGGTCACAGAACCAAGCCTGTCCTGATGCAAGAAACAATTGGACAATACTCTCTGGCACATGGTGTGGCCACTGGGAATGGTGCTGTGCAGGAGCTGGATATGATGATCCTTGTGAGTCCCTTCCAAATAAGCTTATTTTGAGATTCTGTGATCTGAACTATAAAAGCAGGAATTAAAGGAATGCAAGCCAATGATTTTTTTTTTCAGATTTCAAGAGATTTCAACAAAATATTGCAAAGAATTAAATTGAACTTCGGAAAACATTTCTGAAAACATTTATTTTCCTTTGCTCAGATAAAATCCTCAGAGCACACCAAATTTCTATAGCACTGGGTATTTCTTAAGATTCAACTTAGGCACTGTTTCTGCTTACCGAGGAAGCACAGCATATGATAAAGCCAGATAGGAAAAATTCTCTCCTCTTTCGTAACGAGCCATCTTACCTTGGATTAGTTTAAGGTTGTATTTTAGTTCTTTTTATCAGGTAGTCCAGTTTTTTCAGTGTTCCATCACCCAGCTAGATAAATACAACTTTTCTTAACTCAAAACTAGCCAAAAGTAAAGCTGAGATTATCTGAGGCTATGATTGGCCTAGTGAGCTCTCATTCTGAAATATGCAATTCACATTACCTACTATATTTACTTCATATCCGTTCTCATAGAGCAATTACTTCCCCCTTTTTCCTTGATTTTTAGTGCTTTTTTGCCTATTACCCTGGAAATAACAGCATTTATTGATTTATATCTGTTTATATCACAGCTCAGGCAAGTATTTTTGTTACCCATGGCCCATGAAACCTTTGTTAGCTTTCTACTAACTGATTCACTACCTAGATTATAGGGCAAGCAATAAAAGGATCTGGTAAGGCACTTACTGCATTGAGCTCTCAATTCAGTCACACATGTGGAGCTCAACCAGTACCAAGCCCAGAAGACGTAACTTTTTGACATGCTGCCACACATCAAAAAATGTGCTAGTACATACTGATGATATTTAGTACATTTTTTGTGAGCACCTTCTGATACACATACTCCACTTTCAGGCTGTATTTGACCTGAAAAGAAATTCACCTTTAACAGATGACAGCTATTCCAAAACACACTCTCAAACACTACTTTCAGATGCTAAAAATAGGAAGTGGACTTGTCACAAAATAGTATAAAAAGGGAAACAGTGGTTTACAAGACGGTACATATCAAATGATTGTGTGACCTTTTTGCAAACAGAGGGAAGCCTTTGAGTTACATAAGCTTGGCTGTGTCTGTGTTCTGAGGTACCTGAAGAATTACGTAAGTTTTAATTTTTTTTTTTTTTTTTTTTTTTGTCTGTTTTTTTTTTTCTCTTTG